>JAOWCC010000936.1:11197067-11468055 GCA_030867875.1 Actinernus sp. WN-2022 | reverse complement strand
TTTCTTCCTTACTCTGTATATGAGGTTTATTGCTTCCCGTCTTAATGATAAATTTAACTTTTACAATTTCAGCACCGTCACTGGAAGTCCGTTTCCTGATCCTCATGGACGATACGTATACGTACGCGGCGGTGACCTGAACGTGCCTGTAGGATTACAGCTGATCCTTATATATCGCCTCCTTGTCAACAAAAAACATAGGTCGTATTGTTAGCCGTGATAAAGCTGACTGATAACCCAAGACAATTGTAAAGCTGATGGGATTAATCCCCGGATTAAGCATTTCATTGGCTCTGTAATCTCCTTGCAAATAAACAGACAACACCCTTAAGGTACCGCGTTTTGTTACGTAATTGCCGCCTTAAATTATGGGCCATCACTGAAATTTTACACCCTAAAAGGGACGGCCGAGTACACTTGTCAGGTCAGTAGGGGATCCCCCCCCCCCCCCCCCCCCCCGGGTTGATGATTTGTCGAAGTAGCAATTAGACGGTAATCAATAGATTTCTAGAAAGCATGTATAGTAGATATAATTCGATAATTTATATTTTGTTAGCAGGGTTTGAACCCTTTACTCGTCAGGGTGAAAACAATTCGAGCGCCGTTAACTAACATCTGAATGAAAACCCCTTACGAAGAGAAGGAAACACAAGCGAAAAGCAATCTTGAAATTGATGGCCGTCTTCGGTCGCTGTGACTGTGAGGAACCAAACTTTTATCGGAGAAAACGCGTCGAAGCTTTCGAAGGATTTGGTCATGCTGAAGATATGCCGATTAATATTCCGAAAAGAATGATAATTTACTGCTGTGAAGTTTCTTTCTTTCTTTGTGTCTATCTTGCTACACTAATTCAAACCGCTTCACATTATAGAAGTTATGTTTATGCTTGTGAAATTCGGATCCCACTGACTGAACGCTGATCCTTTCACCAAATTGAAATGTTGCTAGCGGCCGGCTGGGCCATAATTTACTACAAGAACACTAATTCAAATCGCTTGACATTATAGAAATTATGTTTATGATTTTGAAAATAAGATTAATAATTTAATTTCGGTTTCCCAGGCCAACATCTATATGCAACTTCTACTGGTCATCTAGCTAGATGATCTTTGCATATATACAATTATTTCGAGTAGTTATACTACAACTACAGACCTCTCACTTGAAATTCAGTGAAGAAAATGTGCCATTTCAGCCGTATATCGCTCGTAATTTAATCCAGCATGATCTCAATTTGACCTTTAATAGCATATTTATAGCTACTAGTCGATCCACAAGAAATAAGCATGTCCGGTTTTGACCAGTTGAATAAATGGCTTTGCTATATCATTCTGTCTTGCTGGGTTTGCAGAAAAATATTATGGGATTTCTTTTAGAATTGTAAACAGACAGAACATATGGCAGCATACGATTGCCCTGAGATATACGAAGAATGCAAGGCTGACGCTCTCTGTATGTTAACTTTAAATGCTGCACAGGCATTCAGCGAAACTAATATTGTCACACACTACCCAAATATAGGGTCTGGCAACAACTACTACGATAACACAACACACATTAAAATAGCTCACTGACCATCCGCGAGTTAGTTGCCGTTAGGGGCGCTATGTTTTCAAACGAGCTTAGTTTGAGTGAGGGGTTTCCTCACGAGGTTCGACGTTCGCGTTCTCTATAAAACGAAAAATTTGGAGGTTTCACGTTGTGTTTTTGCAGACAACGGTTGAAATGTAGGCGACTGCGTGCATTTTTTACGTGCAGTTATTATATTTTGTAATTAAGGCTATTGTTTTATGCCGTCATCCTAAACGTTGCCGCATTGTTTACCTAGTACATTATTGCATAAAATTAATGTTACCTCATTCTAAAAATTACCTGACCTGGGAACACGCTGGGTTACGAATGCATAACATATGGACGCTCCTGGAAAATGGCTCCCGCATTTTGTTACAATGCACACTATCTATAATATTTAATATCGCCCAAAACAATTAGTAAACTGATATGTTCCGTATCCATAAGGGTAGGTCACTAGTCTCGTGACCTTGATTTTACTTTTGATCAGAGCAGTTGCTTTAGAGTGAATAAAAAGCAATGAAGATAGCATATTTGTACTCTGATGTGATATGTATATGACTATCAAAATGCAGTACAAGTTAATGAAAAACATATTTCTATGACATTTAATTGCATACACTGAAAATTAATTTTATTACATCAATATGTGGCCATAACAGTGCAGTACCTGTACATTTTCCAAACTTCTACAATGTTTCGTACATTTTCGTTATTTATAAAATAACTCTGTTATCTTCTACCATTATTATACTTTGAGTGACAAAGGCAGTCCTACGGAATATCATGCATACAAGTGAGAGGCCGTGTTGTATCGGTAGATATATGTACGAGCCGCTTCGCTATATCTCCGATACAACACGGACTCGAACTTTATAAATTACTTCTAAAACTTCTAGTTGTAGAGTCATGTTGTTCAGCTATTTTGGCGATACGACCTATTTTGGCCGAGAAAATCAAAGTTAAAGTTTATATAAATGAAACCAGTTCTATATCACATTTATAAACACTCATTAAACATTCATTTTTTTTTTTCAAATGAATTATTTGTGAGTTTTAGAAGTTATGTTATTACGTGCTTGAAGTATGCCTCCGTAATACACTTGACATTATAGCACTTACTCAAAAACATTTTCAAACATATTTCTTTGTGGTTTTCAATGTTGTACAGCGTGGAGCTCTTTTAAAAACAAAAGCAATGATTAGTGTGTGACTACTGTAACAGGGGCCACTTATACAACGAGAACCAATCACATTACAGAATGAAAACATCCCAACTTGCGGCTATTTGATCCAATCAGTGCCGAGTACAAGACAGTAGCATTTCAACCTGCTTGAGCTTCGATTTGGTGAAATGCAAATTTGGTGAACTAGTTTTGAAGTCGACATAATTTTGAATGAAGAAAATGACACGGATATGCTTGTATTTGTAAGTTGGAATGCTTTGTTTTCGTGGCCCCGTTTACAGTAGTCGCACTACAAATAATAAATGCTAGTCTTAAAACAACAGTATATGTAATGATCGATATACACAACAGTCGGTCGCCATTACGCAATCATGGACTATTATACCTAATATAACGAATCATATTATTGTTTCCTAAGGGAAGGTTCCTTTAATATGACGAGGGGGGATTGAGTATATTGAAATTGGAAGCATGGAATTTTCGGAGCCCCTCTTCCCAACGTTTCACAATTTAGGTTACCCCCTCCCACAATGGAGCCAAAACAAATTATTAACACCCCCACCCCCCACTGCTCAGGTGACTGGAAAAGTAAGATTATAACAAACTAACTCAAAGTAACATACCGTTCATACATCAAGATCTTATGTAGCAGATTCAGGACACATTCACATTTGAGAGGCATAGTGATTAATAGTGGCAGGCTTGAGGTTAAGAGTTTGAGCATTGCCATTACACTGTCTTTCTGTTGTGATTTTGGGCAATGACACTTAGTTCCCAGTGCCTCCTCAGCCTAACTGAAAAATCTGGTAAGACATACACCGGATGTCCTAGATTCTAGGACATTGAAACTGCGCATGCCAGTACGAAATTTTACTTTCGCCCGTTACAGTGCAATTCAAAAATCACAGAGTTGAAACAATACATGCATCAGGAGTTCCGGACTTCCGGTTGGATCACACTGCATTCTGGGTAGGTGGGCTCAGAAAAGTGGGCATCAACTTCCAGAGCTGCCATATTGGATCCAATCCCAGTTCGATTTAATTCTTGCAGTTGTGGCTAGTCATTCTAAGTGTTTCACATAGCTAACAGCATGTCTTTCTTCAAGTTAGTGTACAGTGCCAATGTTTTGGCATGGAACTGAAAATTATTAGAAAATTCCTCTCCCAACCCCGCATCCTCGCAGACGTTTTCTAGAGTCCCTCCTTACGCTGTTCAAAAAACATTAAGCATCCCCTCATCCCCCTCGTAATATTGAATGAACCGTCCGTAATTGTCCTTTTTTTATCAGCATCAAAATTCAGTCCTATAGCATCTACGCATTCTTCAGCGTTAAAAGTTCGAATCACGTTAGTATCCATTTCTAAGCCAATGTGCCATCTATCTCTTCGTAAATGTCACCATCGTGTACGTCTTGAGTAAGCGTACTATTAAAATACGCAGCGCTTGGTTCCCCAGATGACGGCATCCCTTGAATGACATCACGCTTCAATGGCGTATACGAAGATTCACCAGATACTTCGATGTTAATATTTTGTCGCGGACTCAACTCCATATATTCTGCAATGTTGGTAAGAGTTTTAGAAGGCGGTGGATGAGAAGTGCCTTTTGCAGGCTCTTGTTGTGGTATGGTAACTTTGGCATCAAATTTATTTGCAGCAGCCGGAGGCTTCCTCCGCAGTTTGTAAATCAAGTACGTGATCACTCCAAGAAGTATGGCTGCAACTACAGCTAATACAACCATTGCCGACAATAAACCTATAAAAATAGCAATGTTGTTGTTAATCAAGTTGTTAGGTTGATGTAAATTGAAGATAAATAAGCGGGTAAATAAAGGCTGTCTCTGTAAGAACGGATATATATATTTTGTTTATATTTCTACCATGAATGGTACTATCTATTTTTAAAACAAAAATGTAGTTAGATTGATTTGAAAGTTTATTTTACTCCCGGTCCGAGGGGTTGAATGGTTAGTCTTGCTAACGTGCCTTAACGTGCTTATTTTCAGTGCCATGACCCGAGGTTTTTATGGTCCACCCAAACATTCTTCGCAGCATTAACTATTAAATTTTACACACATCCAATAGAACCCATTCAAAGAGTAATTCGATCAGCACACAATTATAGCTTTTAAAACATGCATAATTATCATTTGTGCCACCTAGGCCAGACCTAAATAACCATTACATACATACATACTTTATTAAGCTACTCCCTTACTGGCTATTCTTTAACTTATTACAAATAGTGCAATCTACTATCGCAATCTGTTAGCATAGCCTAGGTAAATATAAGATAATAAATTATTACAATTGATACACTATCTAAGCGATTTGAAAAGCGTGGATCTCTCTAATTAATTTAGTTAATTACTCCGGCGCTGCTAGGCAGCCGCAGGAGTCTTAAAATGCAGTCTGTCTTTTTCTTGGTCTATGCTGTTGCGAATTTGCACAACATGTGACATGGTCTACCAATCACTCGCGGGCCACTTAATTTATCTACATAACCTAACACAGTGAAAACAAGATGGCGGAGATCCGGGTGAGATTCAAATTGGATTTCAAAGTGTAACGTCCGTCTCGGAGGAAATTTCTCTCAAATTTGAAGTCCCATCTCTCTGAACTACTTTATAACTTTATGATTCTCGTGATGCTGTGGTTCTTTGGACATCAGGCATTGCTTTAACCAAGCCTACTTTGCGTGCAGTATTTGAAGGACAGTGCAGCCAAAGTGGAAGCGAGAAATTTAAGCCGCGACTATAAAATGCCATGATGTCAATGAGTTCGATCTCCGGACTATTGCGAAATATAAAAAAAAAATAGAACTTTATATTTATCGATTTATTTGTCGATTGGTCACAAGACGATACTCATTGTGATGCTGAGGTTCTTTAGACATCAGAAATTGTTCTAACAGTACTTTGCGTACAGTATTTGAAGGACTGTGCAGCTACTTTAAGCTCGATTAGCTTTTGCTATATCTAAGTAGCTGTGCTCTTTTTCCTTTAAACCGCACACTAGTAATTTTGTTATGTATGTATGAAGAGAGTACAAATAAAGTTGTTGTTGTTTGGAGTGGAGCGATAATTAACATTTCAGCCGCGAGTAAATACCATGAAGTTGATTAATTAGATCTCCGGACCTTTACGGTGTACAAAAACTACAGCTTAATATGTATGTCGATCCTCATTATGATTATGTGGTTCTTCGGACATCAGAAATTGTTTAACTGGACTTTGCGTGCAGTATTTGAAGGACAGCGAAGCCGCAGTGGATGCGAGAAATTTCAGCCACGACTAAAACATTTTTTACATCTTTTAATTATGTCGTTTGGTCACAAGCCTATCCTAATCGTGATTCTGTGGTTCTTTGGACATCACAAATTGTTTTAACTGTACTTTGGGTTCAGTATTTGAAGGGCAGTGCAACTGCAGAAGTTGACTCGAGAAGCCGTGATTACTGAACTGAATTTGACTCGATAAACCGTATGACCTGAACTGGAAATGCCTTACGAAACCCTAAAGGAACACTGAAATGACTTGAAAGGCTGTTAAGAGTAAATTGAAGTTGGAAACCGTATAAACTGAACAGGACGAGCCTTTGGAAATTGTAAACATAGCCTGGAAGGACTCGAAACACCGTAAAACGATCGAGGACTAGAAATATCATAACATAGATATGGGTTTAAAAAAAACGGAAAAGCACTGCCAGACTGGATAGGGAACGATAAGAAGAAAATATTTTGAGCAGTCAAAAGAAAGGAAAAACAGATTTTAGTTAAGAACTGGTAGCGACAACATCGGAATCAGTCTAGAGAAATGTAGCAAAACGTTTGGAGTAACGTCATAGGAAACTGCAAAAATACTGTCTGAAACCGGAATATTATCAACCTCACGTTATTTCCGACAAATTTATCGGTATCGAACGTCTCTTAAATATTACTGCTAACCAAGACAAAATTATTTTGATTTTCTGGACTGTCCAATTGTGTCCAATTGGACTGAACGAAAGTCAATAATTCAATTCCAAAAATCGGATTTTTCTATAGTGCCATTAATCTCCATATATGGGTATGCACCATAACTCTTATTATATGCATGGCAAAGTTGCAACATCCTTGGTACTCGGCGAATGTTTCTATAATACTATTATTGTCCATGTATGAGTATGCACAATTACATAACTCACATTACATCCTATTTTTAGAGTGTGTATAGTCACGGTACCCAGTCACAATGGTTTTTAATCAGTTTTAGTTCTACTCTATGATTTCTTTTATTATCTTTTTAACTCATTGTAATTAGCTCCTATATATAGTACTTAGTTCCACGTATTTTTATTGCGTAAATGTATTGAAGAAGGCCGAAGGCCGAAACGTCTACATTAAATTATGGACCAGTGAAGAGTTCATTCACTAACTTATCTATCAATATTTCAAGTGTACAAGTATCATTCCATTTGGATCCTCTTAACTAGCGACGGTCATCGTTGGAAAGCCAATACTTTTATTCCTAATTATATATATATTTATATCGAGAGAAAAAATCGAGCAAGTTTCTATATTTTCAAACGTCTTTTACTTAGAAGATTCAATGTTTGTGGGAGGGTAAATAAAGGTTAAGAAAACAAAATCAGATGAATTCCAGTAACGTAGTTATCTTGAGGACGTCATAATTACCACAGTTACAATACCACAAATTATAACGGTGTTTGTTCGTATTCTCAATCACCTTTAATGTCCTATTTTATATACAGCCGTTTGCAAAAATTCTGACCCCCCTCACCATATATAAATATATATAAAAAATGTATCAAACATTATGGGATACCTCTTCCTATATTTTTTTCTGAAGCCCTTGATGATAGGCAACTTGAAAAAAATATCAGCAATGACATCCCATATATACACTGAAACAAAAAAACTCTGCAAAAGATTTATATATATCATATATATATATCCTTTATATTTCCATCAAACGTTCTTGACAGATGTTGCTTTGGTAGACACAAAGAAAGGCTTTGTTTTCCTTTGTGTTTGACGGTAACGAAGTAGCAAGTTCAACCGTGAAACTCTTCCATTTTGGCCTGCAATGTTTTGATCACACATTTTCAATAGTAAAGCGGTAGCCGGTCAGTCGCCTTTCTTTAGTTGCTCAATAATCTAAAGGCCGGTTTACATGACGCGTTTACTAATCCCGGGGCAAGATTTGTCACGAGATGAAAATGAGTTGTTTTGTGTATGACTTTATCCCTCATAACATTACATTTGTTTAACAGGGAGTGATGATAATCCAACTATAACGGAATTTGATAAGACATATCGCCACGGCATTAATCGTGTCACGTAAACAGGCCCTTAGATTAGTACTGCTGACTAGCTTTTCGGCGAGTTTAGGACAACTCATTTGAATAACGCCCTTAAATGACGTCATTTCAAGGATTTGTAATGCTTTTTATAGCAATACAACGACCATAAATCGGCCAAAAATGGTTGAACAAGATTTGAGACACTTTACTGCGCCCAAATAAATGATTTCTGGCTACGGCTTATAGGCACTTTAACTCGAGCTCCGCTATTCTGCTCAAATCTTCACAAATAGTACACAATTTATTGATACAACCGATAAAGTCAAAATTTGACCCGATCACACATACTAATGACGTAATTGTGACGTAAGGCAACCCCACTTTTTGACATTTTGAGCCGGCATTACTCGAAATCTAGTCGTACTAATAAAAAAAATCAAAACAAATTAATTAGGTTCAACACTGGTATTTTGGATCAGTTCAAAAGCCCGGCGCAATTTTCTTGCAATAACGATTCGAATATAATTTAAAGTCATTTCTGTATAAAAAGATACACAAACTAATTCATTTTCATCTCGTGACACATTTTTTCCCGGGATCGCTAAACGCGTCATGTAAACCGGCCTTTAAATTATTGAGCAACTAAAGAAAGGCGACTGACCGGCTATCGCTTTTACCGTATTGAAAATGTGTGATCAAAACATTGCAGGCCAAAATGGAAGAGTTTCACGGTTGAACTTGCTACTTCGTTACCGTCAAACACAAAGGAAAACAAAGCCTATTATGTTTCTTTGTGTCTACCAAAGCAACAACTGTCAAGAAAGTTTGATGGAAATATAAAGGATATATATATATGATATATATAAGTCTTTTGCAGAGTTTTTTTGTTTCAGTATATATATATATATATATATATATACAGTCATTGCCGTTAACGTTGTCCTGGACATATGCACATATGGATTTATAGCCTTTGTTCAGTTCGAACCTTTTACATAAAGACCGGTAATCAACCGTGAACGCGCCCTTTGTATTTGGTAACAAAGAGCCACGGTGGTCTAATGGTTAAAGTGCCTATCACCCTTTTGCAATTTTGATAGCTTATGAACCTCCGAAAACTTTTGAGTACTTCTGTGAAGAAAGTTTTGGTTTAAAGTGAATACTTTATGTTCTACGCTTGTTTGAAATCGTGTAAATGTGACCTTTCCTGACCCATGACCGCGTAAGTAAAAGCCTGGGTCGAAACCTGGGTAGACGTCATCTCATTAATGCATTATTTTCCATGGCGCCTTTTTATCACAACAACATCGATGCATAGAAAATATACACAGTTTTTAAGTTGTTAGTAAAGAAGAAAGTCATTTTAGTCAACATGTTAAATATTTCTTCAAATGATTGCAAAGCCGAATTAATTATATGACGTCAAGATGACGTCTACCCAGGTTTCGACCCAGGCTTTTACTTACGCGGTCATGGGTCAGGAAAGGTCACATTTACACGATTTCAAACAAGCGTAAAACATAAAGTATTCACTTTAAACCAAAACTTTCTTCACAGAAGTACTCAAAACTTTTCGAAGGTTCATAAGCTATCAAAATTGTAAAAGGGTGATAGGCACTTTAACGCTCTTGCTTTCCAGTTCGAAGCCCCGAGTTCAAGTCTCAGTATCGGCATCGTATCTTTTTTTTTCTTGTTTTGTTTTTTGTTTTTTTCTTGTTTTTCCCCCCCTTATTTTTTTGTTCTGTTTACATGTGTGTTTCTTTTTGCAGTGTATTTTTTGACAATGGATAAGAACGGACGCTGTAGCTAAGATAATACTGTCATCCTGAAACATTCTCAATTTTTCCCAGACTTTCAAAGTAGATAATTATACCAGCACTGACTAAGTACGCCCAAATTACGCTATTTTCGTTTAGAACGGTGTAGCAATTCTGTTGATGGTTGTGTATTTGAATAAGCGTAATTTTTTTACGCTGTGCCGGGCTTACATGCATATACCAGAAACAGTTTTGAAAATACTAGATACCCACTGATTCAAAGTATTATATCTTTGTTTAGAAGTAGGAAGCGATTTTAGCAAGTGTTATGAATTTCATTCGTACTGATTTTCTGAACTTAGGCAGACTGAGCGAGCGACCTCAATTTTTTTTTGAGATTTCAAAAACATCGGCCGCGAGACACGGAGACAGTTTTGAAAATACCCAACAGTCCAGAAATTGTCCAGAATTCTCTTTGAAACCCATTGTAATGCTTGCATAAGTTGACGAAGCTTTTTTTCTTTGTGAAGGAAGAGAACTCACGTGGAATTAAAGCAGTGTACTCGGCGTAAGGTTTACGAGTGTTTGCAGTGACAAACGATCACAAACTTTTGAAGCTTTGCCAAGGACGATGTCGATGTTCAAAATACTACATTCCCTGCGGCAGTCGAAGCTTTTGCAAAAGAAATGTTCGAACATCCCTCAATAAAATATATGTGGATGATAGGTGTCCTAGGCATTTCAAAGGTTAAAAAGAACTCCGTTCTTGTAATCACGTTTGAAATAAAAGCTTTTAAGGGAATGCTGTCAAAAGAAAAAAAGGGGGAAAAGAAATGAAAAAAATCTTCGGAGTGAAAAAAAAGACGCGATGCCGATACTGAGACTTGAACTCGGGGCTTCGAACTTGTAAGTAAGAGCGTTAACCATTAGACCACCGTGGCTCTTTGTTACCAAATACAAATGGTGCGTCCACGGCTGATTACCGTTCTTTATGTAAAAGTGCGAACTGAACAAAGGCTATAAATCCATATGTGGATATGTCTAGGACAACGTTAACGGCAACGACTGTATATATATATATACAACAATATGGGATTTCACAATATATATATATATATATATAGAGAGAGAGAAGATCTATGCAATTCCTAAGTTGGACGTATGTGCCTGGGAATCAATAATGATCCTTAGGTTGAAAGCTTAGTTGAGAAGTTATGGGCTTTCCCGTCCCGAACCCGAAAGAGAAAAAGCCTGGAAAAACTCACGGTACCACAAATAACCAGTCGGCTGCGTTTCCAGCGTGGTCGTCCTGATGGTGTAGTGGTTAACACATCGGACTAGTGTACCGAGGCCGTGGGTTCGAATCCCATTCAGGGTATATTTTTCTCTTTCACCTTTATTCAGATTATATATATATATATATATATATATATATATTGTGAAATCCCATATTGTTGTATAATGGGTGCCAGAGGTCATTTCGCTAGGTTTACTGACATTAAGAGCGATGAAGGCGCATTCAGCAAGAGCCGGAGATGCGGTAAGAACCTCTGAAACGGAGCGCTAGGTTATCTGATGTAGCCGGCGAATAAGAAGTCAGTGAATAACTTAGCTTTACGTTCCGAAATCGGGACGCAGTCGTTGTTTGGTCAACGGGGTTAGCTCTTCCTAACAGTCATTGGCTGACACAAATAATCTACATCATGTTCAGGACGTGAAGCGTGTCGTATCACGAGGTACACCGAATGTAAGTAACTTTTATTATTGCCTCAGATCGTGTCAATCAAAATGTTACGCTCGGGCTCAAAGTCCATCCAGCGCTCCGCCCTCTTTTCGCACCTGCGGATGTCGCTGGTCACGCCTTCGGCGCTTTCTGAAACTTAGCTAGAAGGACCTCTGGCATCCAGGGTAATATGGGTGTCAATCAGAAAGGCGATTACTTTAGAGGTAGCAATGACAAAAGTTTGGTTATTTTTTCCGAACACTGAAACAATATCAAACCATTTATAAAACAATGTCTTCAAACTACTTTTAGCGTTTAAAATATGTGTGCATTACATTTTAGCAACTTGAAGAACAATTTAGTATGCAGAATCGTATATTTCACAACAATTTTAAATTTCTGAGAATAAATACATTAAAGTTTACAGCGAATAAGCCTAAACGTCATTATGACGTCTTACATATTTTATAATAATAGATATGCGAGTCTTTTGTTTTTTTTTCTTGAATAAATGTTTCTTAGACATCGCGAGAGCCGCAGTGTGGTCTTACGTTATTTGAAACAATGTCTTTGTTTTCTAAGGGAGAATTTAGAATGTGATCAAGAATTACTTATGCCGTTTTTGTACACAGCGCTTCAATTTATACATAATGGATGACCTTTTTCAGTAATGCCATAACATGGTCGTACTAGATGGAAACATATATTTAAAGGCACTTGTATGAGATCGGTAGTGTTATTAGCAAAAGCTGTTTGTAAATGCTACTTTCCATCTCCAATCGCTCATGCTAAAACAGCGTTTTTAAAGAGAGCTTGCCATCCAGTATCCATTGCAAAGTCTTTCCGATGGATATCACAAGCTCAATTCATTCGTTAACAAAGTATTATACCAGCACATGACTAGTAATTATAATAAATCACCTTCACATAATATAACAATGTCTCTGAACATATTTAAACTTGCTGAAAAATATTACAATATTAATTGTATTCATGTTGAAATCACAGGTGATTCCTGGAATTTGATTGATTGAAAGCAGCAGTGATTTCAGGCTAAATTGCATCATTTTGTGTCTGTTATTGCAGCCATTGTTGAACCAATCAAAAAGCAGAATTTAAGAAGCTATTTCACGCTCCTATATTTCCATTTCCCTCTTCTTCAAAGCTCTACTCGCTTGACTTTTCTAGTTTGTTGTTGTAGAACAATATTTATCAACATGTATCCTTTGTTAAGTTTTCAAAACGAATATAATTAAGTGGTAATAAAACTTTGTGTCATGCCGATTTTGGTCTGAAATCACACTCTTGATTAAAAAGGGCGCTCACTCCTGCCTCGCGGTCGTGCAATTTTGTAATCACTCGTATGATTTCAGACCAAATTGCACTTGACTCAGTTCTATTACCATTATTAATTGAGATGGATTCGTTTGTATTTTAAAAAAACGATTATTTTTAGCAGGGTTACCAACCCATACTTTTCAACACTTTTGCTATTGTAGCATTCATGTACATGTAACTTTTCCTCTAGCTAATAGCTGATTTAAAATTAAATATCCCTTCCGAATATTTAGGGATGTGTTGTTCTAAATGTGAAATAAAGCTGCATGTAGTTTTATTTTCGAGTGAAGTGGTCACTTTTCAAATATTTGTCATTGTCAGAAATTCATGCCACGCGTGCGCACTAGGCATTACATTTCATCAATAAACATATCCGGAGTTGCTCAGAATTTTACAGTAGTTTGTATGGAAGTTTTTGGGGGGGGATACATTGGGAGATGGTATTATAGCGAAGCTCATTTGTTCCAATCTTAGCAATTTCTAAATCATATTGCCTTCCGTAAAATTGTATTCTTTCAAGTTATAACGAATAATTATGGCTTCGAAAAGAATCTGAAATGAGTTAACTGACCTCCATGTTATGACCTCCATGTTGACAGCAATGATATCTCCTTCCTTTCAGCCGTTATGATGGTTGCTCTGAACAACTTTACAATATAAAACTCGGGTGGTTATTGTTTTGTCCCGATTCAGCCGAGTAGTTTAAAAGACGTTATATTGCCCAGATAGATCCAAATATAACTTCACATTATCCTCGAGCTGCGAATTGCAAACAGATATGAGTAATTTTAAGGTTTTTCGACGCCCACAGCAGGGAAGAATGCCGTAAACACGTAAGTCCTTTGCACATCTCTTGCCTCTCTCTTCGAAACGCTTTGTCCGCCATTTCTCTCTCGGTTTGCCTGTACAAGCCTGGGAACTGGTATATTCTTAACTGTTCTTTCATTGGCTCTATTATAACTTTCATATATAAGAGCTTCTCTGATAGGGCTAAAAAAATAACGCGGCATTGAAATAAAATATGCAAAATAAATCGTGACTGTATTCCCTGTAAACGTACTCGGTTACACTGTTTACCTCCCGCTTGGCTATTAGCCGCTCTACTTATAATAATCCGACATAGCTAGAACTTTCCCACCACGCAGTTCATAAACACTAGAAGCCTTTCGAATTCGACCGCTTTCGCAATTCGCTTCGAGCAGTGTTTGGCCTGGAATAATGGTTGAGCAAGCCTGAGAACAGGCAGATTTGCATAATTTTATACCCCGTCCACAATGGCATGAATTTCTGACCATGATTCGTGTTCATTTTCTACATCTTGAAGGAGACTGAAAATTATAACGTAACATTTGGTGTGATATCTACTCGTTTTTTTCTGGGGTCGCCGATCCCGAATTCTTACCCATGTCATGAAGTGACCGAGTGAATTAGTGCCGACGCTGACCTGGAACTACTGAGGAATCGGTCCATTTACTACTATATTTGATGCCATTACTTTAATTTTAACAGAAACGAATATTAAATAACAACAACGCAATCTGGTAAGTGTTATATATATTTTACTTACAAATGTCATTTCACCACGTCAGGCCACGTGCGCCAGTTAATCCACAATCATTCCGTAAAATGTGAGAAATTTCCATCCAAAGTCATCCTAGAAAAACTCAACATCTTGCCATTTATATCGAAGAAACCTTTGGTTTCAGCAAAACTTCGCAAACCAATACGCTAAATTCCAATTCGATGTGTGATTTAGCCGGACCCTGATTTTGACCAGCCACTATGGTTGTTTCAGGTCCCGTTAGAAATAGCGAACCCTGAAGTTCGTCGTGTCGTATATAAAATATCTGGCCATCTGGGTAAAAAACGTCCTTCGGCTCCGACAAGGGCGCCAGTTGAAATTCCCCTTAAGCTGCTGGAAGGCTTTCCCACGAATGAAGTTAAATAAAACATTAAATTGCTTACATTTCAGAGATGGGACTCCAAACCTCCCGGGTCCGCCTTCTTGTTTTTACTATGTTAAGTTATGTAAAGAAATTAAGAGATGTGTCACGTGACCTGTGCAATGTAATTGGTTTCCGGCGCCAAACAGCGACACACACACAAAATAAACACTTGCAATTTCTGACTCATGCCGGACAAAGGCATGTCCCGAGTAATTAGAAAACATGGCATATGTCAGAGATATGACGTCAGCCTTCAAATTAATTGTTTTCATTCAAATTAGAAAATATTGGATTTGACATTATATTATCCAGTTCACCTTGGCAGCCACACTCAGCAGATTCCAGTTCGATGCGATACTCCACATATCCAGCCCTGTTGCTAACATTGCACACATATGTTCCATAGTCTTCATTTCCTTTAGGGTGAACAACAATAGCGTTTTCCAACAGCTGTATACTTTTTGGTAATGGGGTCCCATACTTTTTCCATGTGTAGGTGAGTGGTTTAGCACCAGTTGCATAGCAGCCAAGATAGGCATAGCTATTTAGAGTAGCTGTCATCTTATTGGGTGAAATGTGCTTCAAAATATGCGGTGACCCTAACAAGGAAAAGGTTTATCATTTAGTTGCAGACTGTGATAGAAGTTGTGGGTATTTCAAACCGTCGTTCTTTTAGATGCGTACAGGAATATGACATGCAAGTCAAAAGCAAATATTATAAGAACATGATTAGAAAAGTGGAAAATAAGCGGTTTGTTTTATATAAAACTATTAACATACAAAGTGAGTAGAACAAGAATTAAGGATAAAGTTCCTACCTCCAGCAGCATTTATTTCAGCCACTAGAGCAACCTCTCCAGCATATGGATCCTGTTTAAACCGTAATACACATATATAATAAATCATAGATATCACTAGATTTTCAAGCATTCTCAACTAAACTAAGTTTTTCTCAACTACTTTCCCCACTTAAGATGGGCTCTTTCATGCTCTCGAGGAGTTAAATTCGCCAAGAACCTTAGCCTTATGCAAATTCAAAGGTACTTTCTGTATCTGCACGCTTTAAGGAAAACGGGTTTTGGAAACAGTACACATCTTGGAGCAACCATCTCATATTTATTATTATTTTGAAATTAAGATAATGTCCAAAGGATATTGTAATGGACTTTCGCACTGTCAAAGTTTGATACATCAGTAATAACAAAAAACGATCATTCAGGCATTATTTATTGAATGATATATGTGGAAGACATAAATGTAGCTTCCGAATTTCGGAACCTACACTTCATCTTCACTTAATATCAAAATTCCTACTTTAGCTCAATGGAACAAATGTTGGTAACGAATTTATTTCCGATCCAACATTTCAGTTCTTTTGCACAATTCAGCTGTTGCAGTGAGTTTGGACACGAATCAATGGTTCTGTATTTCGTACCCAACCTTTTTGTCTTTTCATTTCACCAGTTTTGGAAACATTTAATTAATTTAAAAATAAAATGTGTTTGATGTAGTGAAACTAGTGGAGTGCCTATTTATTTTCGTTAAAATGGATATAAGACCTTTTTATATGTTGTAAGGTACAATAATCCGGTCCATACAATATACAGAAAGTTCATGTTTTCAAAACTCATGTCATAAAAGAACGATTTGAAATTTTGTGGGATTAATTTAGTTTACACAAACTGACTTACATTGAGTATTCATTTTTTTGTTTCTCATTTAGAAAGTTTCAAGAGCAGCGCCGTTTAAAAAAAAACAGCCATAAACTCCGGAATATAGAATTTCCCTCGATCGAACGGAGTTATTTAATTTTAAAATAAAAATTAAACCTAATATACATGTCGAAATGCAGTTAAACGGAATAAACATTGTCATGAATGGCCAAATAGTTTATGCAATGATGAGACCCCCCTACTTCTCTAGAGTTGTTATATTAATAATTTAACTTATACATGGCATATAGAGGAAAGAAAGCTATAACGTAAAGATAAATAATTATTTTAGTCATAATTATGATTCACGTTCAGATTTATTTCTAGAATATGTATATCCTTGATATAGGCCCATTTCAGACGCCATACTTCTCATGCGCCGAACATAATACTTGAATTAAGTAACGACAGAAGAACGACGATTTGAATTAGGGACGGCAGAAGTATTGAGTTCGGCAGAAGCTGCCGCATCATACGTCATTGGTTCGACTTCGATTCAGACGCCGTATTTTTCAGGCGCCGAACCTAATGCATAAATGACTGCAATGTATTATAATGTAAAATCATGCATTCCCAAGTTCTATACGATATTCATTTCCGCGTGTGAAGTAGCACTTGAAATATTATTGTACGAAATGCACGTTGTGTGTACGTTGTATGTACATGTACGTTCGATAGCTGAATTAAGTGAAGGCTCTGGTGTAGATCGTACTCTATTAACGGCCCAAAATGAAGAGAAAAAAATGTGTTTGACACTCGAAATATATTCTTCAATCTGGCGTCTGTGTTGGTACTCCAGACATTTTCAAACTATTCGTTTTCTAACGATATGAAACGGCGACACGATCTATTTATAGCAGTGGCGTTGATCTTGAACAAAAACGTCGTAGTAAGGGAAAGACGCAACAACGACATGCGTCGTATCTGGAAGTAGAGAAACGTTTTCTGCAGCCTTTATTCCCTCGATTTCCTAAAGTTTCAGTTGAAAGAGTCTTAACAGCAGTAATTTCGTTCGTTGAGAAGACAACGGCGTCATATTTATTTCATCATTAAAATATTTCATTTCAATTCCAATGACCATTTGTTTACAACTTTGAGACTTCGAGTGAAGTTCGGCTAATTATAAGCGTACTACCGCCGTGCTACTCTCGAACCTAATGATATTAGGTTCGGCGCATGAAAAGTAGGACTTACTTACTAGAACTAGGACTTACCTTTCCTGCTTGGTAAGTCATTGCTCTGATGTATACTTTATAGCGCTTCCCCTTTTCCAAAGGCTCGTTCTTGTAGTTCTGATTTTTACCAACATAGTTTCTTGAGTCTCCGATAATCATCCATTTAGGTGAACCCATCATTTCAGCCTTAATCTCTGCTGCAATGTAATAGTTTAACTGCTTGACCTTTGCTTTCTCGAAACCATAAAGCTCTGTAGTGTTGGTAACGGTTAGGTTCTTTTCTTCCCCTTCTTTAAACACGATGATCTGATACCAGCTTCAACACAAAAACAGCAACAATAAAGAGTTATTTTGCTTTTTTAGACACAAAATTGATACATTCATTAAAAACTCATGAATAATTCATAAAGCAAAAACAAAGGAAATCACCGAGCGAGAAACGATCTTTAAATGTGATAAAGATTTCATTCTAATTTACATAACCTTTAACTTGGATTTTCTCCGCCGGAATAGGTCGTATCGCCAAAATAACTGAATTACACGACTCTATAAATCTAGACGTTTTTTAAGCCGTTTAAAAAAACTCGCAGCACGTGTTTTATCAGGTATAAAACTCTCGGGCTGCGCTCTCGGGCTGCTGCTCGTTTATTAAACAGTACTTAAAATACGTTTTCATTAAAATAAAATCACGTTATTTATATTCGAAGATGCATGTCATTGTTAAGCGGATTAACTTAAACATCGAATCCTCAGTGATATGTTTAGCTTCTTCGCCTTATTTTAATGCAAGGCTTGAGTAAGGAAATACATCCTGAGTTAACGCCTTGAACCCAAGAATAATAAAGTTAAGGTCTACAAGGTGCTTACGACCTATGTATACGTAGTTATCAGAGAAGAGATGATGAGTCTACTCAGCAATTTTAAGTCCTTAAGTAGTGATACGATCTGCCCTTGAACTATCGACACATTAGATTGTCACTTAATCAGTAACATATCTGGAATACGAAAATACGAAAATACGAAAATACGAAAATACGAAAATACGAAAATATGAAAATACGAAAATACGAAAATACGAAAATATGAAGTCAAGATGTGTCAGGAGATGAAAATAAGTTATTTTGTGTATGACGTTATCCCTCATTTGATAAGAAATATCGCAGACGCTGCGGGATTAAACGTGTCCTTAGATGAGTTACTGCTGACAAGCTTTTCTGCGAGTTTAGGGCACTGACCCGAAATATTTCTCTTCACAAATTTGTAGAATTAAACCACCTCCCCCGAAAAAAGGCTAGATCACGCTGATTAAAAAAACGCTAAGCAATAAAGGGCTCTGCAATATCTACTAGAAGTGGTTCTCAATAACAAGTAAGTGCTGCTAGGTGCCATAACACAAATATTATTCAAAAACTCAAGAATAATTAATGAAGCAAAACAAATTAAATCAATGACTGTGCAGACATTTTATATCTGATAAAATTTTATCCTAATTTACATAAACTTTTAGCTTGGATTTTCTCGGCCAAAATAAGTCGTATCGCCAAAATAACTGAAAAACAGGACTCTTTACATGTTAATGTTTTTGAAGTCGTTTAATAAACTCGCAGCTAATTGTGGGCCTTTATCAGTGAATTTATAATTAGGATGAAACTTTATATAAAATGTTATCGTACTAAACGTTTTCTTTAAGTAATTCCCTTGAGATGTGCGTATCTCTTTCATTGCATCATTAAAGCGTTTTTTTTAAGCCGTTCAAAACACTCACAACACGTGTATTATCTCGAGCTTCGCCATCGAATTTTTAAACTTGATAAAACACTGCTGTTCGTGTTTTAAACAGTACGTAATGCACGCTCCAATTCATGAAAAACTGCGGATGCAGTTCATGATATCAAACAATATTACCCATTGTCAAATAGATCAATAGCATCTTTTCAATTCTAGCTAGTAAAAATGGGTGATAAAAATAATAACTTTATGAACCTGGATTAATATTATGAATTATCAATTGCGCGATATTCTACAATCACATGGACAGAACAGAACAAATACTCCAACCATGTCTTACAATACCAGGTAAGCAAATAATTGAACTTCTGTAGACCTAGGGCAAGAACAAATTATGGTAAACAAACTTTCAGTTATACTCTGTCCAAATTTTGGGAAGATATTCCTCTTGATCTGAAAATATTAGGTTATATGCAATTCAGAAAACAGTATAAAAAAATCCTTCTTAAGTCCCAAATCTAATTTATAACTGATTAGTAAGATAAGCCATTTATCGTTTTAAGAGGAAGGAATAAATGACAACACTGCAAGCTTGTATTAAAAGTTTGTGTTTGCTTTCAAATGTCTGGGATCATCATATCTCCTTTCGTAAATGTGAGAATTTTCCATCGAATGGAAAAAACCTCCTTTCAGCCCTAGAATAACTGGACATATTGGTATTACAGTCGAAGAAAGCTTTGGTTTCAGCAAAATAATGGTTAAGAACGACCCAAATATTCACTCCCTTTGCTGGGAACGATCTGCTATTCTACAAATATGTTTTAATTTCGACCGTACAGATGACCCACGCGAGTCCCGAGCGGTGTCGAATGCGATTGGTTGACCCTATCACGTGTTGAGCCAACTCGGGAAATATTGTCCATCGAACAATAATAAAAAAAACAGTTGCGATTGATGACTCGTGCCTGTCAAAGTAGTTTTTGGCTTTACGAAACATGCCTTACCAGCTGTGGGACATTTCTATTCCCTTAATGATTAATCAACGCCTAATCAGGAGTAGGGGGAAAAGGCCGATTCTGGCGCAGTTTTTGACATATTGTGACATTACTGGCGCAGCGCCAGAAATGACAAAATATGACAACACTTCGCCAGAAGTCTGCCTTTTCCTCCTACTGTTTATTTAATGATTCCAAGAAAACCGGTTTAAACTGGATTCCAGGAATTCGATCACGTGACTCAAACTGCGCCAGTAATGTCAATTCACAAATTGCGCCAGTAATGTCGATTCCAAGAAACCAGTTTAAAGTGGTATTCAGGAATGCAGTTAAAAGTGGATTTCCAAGAAACCGGTTTAGAATGGAATTCCAGGAATGTGACCACGTCCTAATTGACCACGCCCACGAATGGAATGCCAAGGTCACATAGTATCTTTTTTTTTTCTCGATGAAGTCGATCACGCAATCAACTCTTGACCTTGACCTTGACCTTATTTTAATATATTCAAACTATATAAGTAGGTGATGTTTAATAATAATATCGAAATGGAGGGAATCATAAAAGGATACAAAGATATCGAAAAAGTAAAGTCTAAAAAGGAAGACGAATTAAAAGAAGTAAGAAAGAAGATTTCCTCGATATCTAGACATCTAGAGAAAGTAAGAAGGAGTAAGGTAAAAGGAAGGAAAGAGATCATGGTACGAATCGAGGAAGATTTAGAGAGAGGATCGTAAAATGAAGAGATTCTGGAAGAAGAATTAGAGTCTATCAAAATAGAATTGAAGGATTTCATAGAAGAACATAATCTAGATACTACAATAATTAATAAAAGTAGCAAACCGAAAGATAAGAGTAGTAAACCAAAAGATGAATGTATGCCACCAAAGAGTAAGCCAAATGACAAGCATATGTTATCGAAGAGCGACATCGCATCCTTAGAAAAAGTAGTAATAAAAGATAACGTAATGAAAGTAGAGAGGATGCTCATGGAAGGATATAATGGAATGATAGAAAGGAAGAACGAACTCGAGTATAAATTATCGGAACTAAATAATGGTATTCGCGAGCTCAATAAATATTTATCATATCAGAAGGAACAACCAAAAGATAAGAGAGATAAAGAAAAAATAATAGAAAGTAGAAAGCGAAGAGATGAATTCGCATCCGCTTATGATGATGTCGAATCTGCTTACGATATGAATAATAAATTAATAAATGAGCATATTAGTGTATTTGGTTTAGAACCTGCATCTAGTGGTCTATCAGTAAGAGAATTATATAGTAAGGCTAGACAGTTAAATATAGAGAGTCGAAAAGAAACTAATCGATACCTCGGAGAGCGAGATGAAGAAAAGCAACGATATGAACGCTTAGAAGAAATGGTTAAGGAAGAGCAATCTAAACTACAAAAGCAACAACCCAAAAAAGATAAACGAGTTGAGGAAGAGCAACCTAAACCACGAAAGCAACGACTCAAGAAAGACAAACAACCTAAACCACAAAAGCAACAACCTAAGAAAGATGAACGACATGAAGAAGACAATCAAACTGAAGAAGAGTTGGAGCAATCCGAAGAAGACAATAAATCTGAGGATGACCAAATCAAGGAAGAGCAATCTGAAGATGACAATCGAATCGAACTGATAGAACAAGTCAAGGAAGAGCAACCTAAAAAATCCGAGGAACAACTTAAGAAAGACAAACGAAATGCACGAGTTAGACAGCGTAGGAAAGAGAAACGACTTGAGGAAGAGCAAATCGAACAACCCAAACAATTAGAGCAAATCGTACTACACAATCAAGAGACAATCGAACAGTTAGAGCAAATCGAACGACTCAAGCAATTAGAGCAAAGCCTACTACCCAAACAAAAGACATTTGAACAATTCGAGCAAATCGAACAACTCGAGCAACTCAAGCAATTAGAGCGAAGTCTACTACCCAAACAAAAGACATTTGAACAATTCGAGCAAATTGAACTAGACAATCAAAAGGCAATTGAACAGTTAAGACAAATTGAACAACCCAAACGAGAGATGATTGAGCAGCTAGAGCAACAACCCAATCTAATTGGACAATTTAAACAAGAGCAAATTAAGCAATTAGAGCGAATCGAACAATTTAAGCAAGAGCAAATCAATCAACTAAAGCAAAAGCAAACCGAATTATTAGAACAACTTGAACAACTAAAACAAGGACAAGATAGACAATTACGAATTATCAAGCAGTATAAGTAGAATTGAATCTTTCCATTTTCTAAAATTAGAAATGGAAAGATTCAATTCTACTTATACTTCGGATGCGTTATACTATTTCGATATGTGTGAAGAAGAAGATGATGAACCAACGAATACGAGGTGTACTGAAATAGTAAGGGACAAGCAAAAAGGTATAGATGTCTGTATCAAATGTGGTCAAGTGCAAGGATACATCCTAGATAACAATCCTGAATGGACTACATACGAAGGAAACGACAGTTTGGGTATGAATAGATGCAGTGGACCAATCAATGTACTCTTACCCCAATCATCTCTCGGTACGAGTATCAGTGGTAACAAATATGGTAAACTACAAACACTAAATAGATGGTTACAAATGCCATATAGAGAGAGGAGTCTGTATATGGTTTTCAAAGATATCGAAGAGAAATGTAAAAGCATTGGTATTCTAAAGTGTATTGTGGATGATGCTAAAATTATCTTCAAAGAAATAAATTCACAATACTATTTTAATGATGCTAATGTAAAAAAGAGTGTCATTATGAGAGGAACGAATAGAAAAAGTGTAATTGCAAATTGCGTTCTCTTTGCATGCAAAAAGAATAATAACACTAGATCATCGAAAGAAATAGCTATACTATTTAAACTAAATCGTAAAGATATAGCAAAGGGATACAAGGTCTTTACGAAATTAACTAAAAATATTAAATCCTTTAGAAAATTAGACTATAGCTCTCCTGATGACTTCATTCCACGATTCTGCAAGATCCTTAACTTTAAACAAGAACTCATAGATCAAGTTGTGAAAATCATAAGAAACATCCAAAAGTTAAATATCGCAATAATGCACACACCACTTTCTATAGCTATTGGATGTATCCTATTAACAATAAATATAAATAACTTAGCAATTACGAAGAAAGAGATAGCTAATAAGTTCCTAGTGTCAGAAACCACTATATCTAAAGTTTATAAAGCAATAGAGCCATATAGAAATGAGCTTGTCTGACACTTAAAGAGACAACGTCATAATGTATTATTGAGATGAATGATAATAAAGAAATACCTCCTATTAATGAAGTCATCATTAATGGAAAGATTAGAGATTACTCATTTGTTAAAGATAATCATAAGAATAAGAAGAGCGTAAAAACTACCAATTGTGATACAGATAAAGTAACATACTTCGATAGTATGTATGCTATTCAGCAACATCTTGGAATTAATGCTGGTATAGTCAAGATGGTTTGTGAAGGATTAAATAATTGTAAAAGTGGTATATCAAAGATAGACAAGTGTAGATATACATTTGAATATGTGGAAAGAGATGAACTACCAGAAGATTGTAAGAAATCATCTTATGAACGAAAGAAAGAGAGATTGCCAGAATCTGAACTAAAGGAAATGCGAAAGGTGATAAGTAAGGAATGGCGACAAAGGGAATACGTTTGTCCTGATTGTAATGCAGTAATAAAGAATGGTAGTAAGTACGTTCACAAGAAGAGACACTTAGGCAAATAGATACCAACCTACTCCTGCTGCTGCTATTGTTAGTACAATTAAATTAGTTTCGTGAGAGGATGATGTGAGTGTTATTCGTGGTTTCTTTATTATAGGCTTCACTATTGGTTTATTGCCATATTGGTGTGGCAGTTTAACTTTACCTATATTATGTTTTAATACTATAGGTTCTACTTTCTTATTTACTGAGTCGTTAGCTCCAAATGTCATATCATTTGTAGCTTTCAATAATTTATTATTGTATCCTACTACACTTTGTGTATTTATAATGAGATCAGATGGCATTAACCATATTCCTGGAGCAATGGCTAAGTCTAGTCTCAATTTCGCTCCTTGAACAGCTAATTGATATCGTTGTATACTCATTGATATACTACCTTCAATTACAGCGCTTTCAAAAAGTGATAGCATTTCCTGTTGTGTCTCAATAGCACTTCCACCAGTACCAATAATACTTGATCGCGTATCCACTTGTGAACCTAATATGCAATAAACGAAAGCCTCTGCTGATCTATTTAGTCTACCCATACCAGCTATCGTTAATCCACTATCTTTATTTGGAACAAACCAAGAATATTGTTTACCATTGTGGTCATCATTACGGATAAATGAAATGAGATTTCCTTGGTCAACCTTACCACCCTCATCAGAGAATAGTTCTCCATCTGGACTGGGATATAAATTAGCATCTATATCGTATCCACGAATTTCGTGAACGTTTTCATAACCCTCACCTGAATAATATAGAAATATATCACCAAGCCCATTATTGCGTCCTCCTTTCCACCTGAAGTCTGGATTGGAAGGAATATCGAATTCATTACATAACCGTTCGAAAGTAACCTTACTATAACGGTTATTTGTTTGATTAAAAATATGATCATCTGGTAATGGTGTTCCCAACTCATATAGGATTCTTCGTATAGTATAGTAAACGTGAAACTTGATAAATCCTTGAACAACTGGAGGATACTGTTCTTGTAGACTTATTCCACAACCAGAAGTAGCACACCATACAGCAAAGTTTAATTGCTGTGGCCAATATCCAAAGTCGGGTTTACTCAACCAACGTCTTGACTGTTTAGCAGATTTGAAAGTCACTGTACAATCTTTGAAGATGTTTCTAAACTTTATGATAAAGTACTGAGTTGGGGAAACGTATATCTCCATTTCTTTCAATGATGGTGCAATATCCAAAGCTGTTTGTGTAAATGAGATTCCAGGGATTGGATACTTGTGTGTAGTTGGTAATAAGGAATCTGGAAATGATGTTGGTGGTTTTACATCTAGAGCTATTCTCATAGCCTTCTTATCAGCATTCGTTATAGAATTAGGATCGTCAATGAATTTCTTATCACCCCACACACCATGATCCATATTTGGTCCTTTGAAGTATACGTTATAATACATGATACCATATTCTTCAGTGGCTTCTTTATAGAATCTACTTAGATCAGCACTAGGATAGTGTTGTTTGAAACTATTCCATGTTGCAGTCAATTTTTGTGATTGCATTACTTCAGCCTTTGTTGGTAACTTTATTGGTGTGTGATCCTTCTTCATTGTTATATGATCCTCAGTAGGATACTTATTGAAGAATACATGATTTGTTCCTCGACGCATATTTATGATATGAGACATCGTTTTATATCATTTAATATTTTTCATATCTAAATTTATGGATGAAACCTCCATAAGGTGTTACATCATAGGAGTGCGTTATTTCTCTAGTTGTTTTAATAGTTCCTGTTTTACTTCCTCTCGTATCTTCTGCGTATCGGTTTTCTCTATAGTATTGGTTCTTTTTTTTAATTCCTCTTTTCGGGTATTTTGTCGGATCTCACCTTTCAAGTCTTCATACTTGTTGAATTCAACCATGATCAATTCGAATTCTGTATCACTGATCTTGTTATCGTTTAATGCTTTCGATACTAGGTCGCGTATTGTGTTTAGTTTTGCTTTGCCTAACATTACTGTCTTTTCATGTTTGGACACCTTCTTGGTTAGAGCTTTAGTAGCTGTTGCGGAAGAAGCTGAAACTAGACCACACAAACCACCAACTACTCCTACTGGGAGCCCAATGACAGCACCAAACCCTGTCAAGGAGGTCGCTACTGCAGAACTCGTTAAGATAACTGAAAGTAAGCCAGCACCTACAGAAAGATTGTGGGTTATTCCTCGTATTCTAACATATTTCTTTCGTACCTTCTCATAATATTTTATTTCAGCTCCTAATTCTGATAGGACCGTATTTACCTTATGAAGTCTAAAGTTTTCTCCAGTGACTTGTAGTGGTATATCTGGGTAAATCGAATCGTAGTCAACCATATGATTAATAGTAGCATCTTTCGTTTAAACGATTTCTAATACAATTCGCATTGGATATATTCCACCATTTATCATATTATGATTACCATCTGTTACCCATACACTAACGCTATTGATATGATTAGCCTTTCTAACATTAATATAATTATTTGGAGTGTGGGATATCTTTTCGCCTCTTTTGTTTAATTCTATAGATGTTAGTATTTGAGAATACTTAGTTTCTTTTATGACTTGCGTTGGGTTGATAATATCACAATGAATATGTATGACACTAGTACTCTCCTTAATATCGATCTCGGTTCTAAACCAACTACCAATATTATCTTTTGTAGTAAGTAATCTAGCTAAGTTCTCACTTAGTATGATATCTTCATTAGAAGTAAGATAGACTCTATCGTTTATGGTTTCTATATTGATTGTATCCTTGTGTTTGGTAAACTTACTCATTATGGTTATAATTTCTAGTAAGTCGTAATCTCCACTAGGGATGTGATATAGATCATCGTCATCCATATCGAAAATTATACCATCTTCTGGAAGGTTGATGGTTTGGCGTATATAGAATCGGGTCCTACTTGATGCTTTAATGTGTTTACCAATATTGAGGAATTTAGCCATACTATCATTCAATATGAGATCATCATCAGTATAGAGGCGTCATTCATTGCTGAGATATGGATGACCTATAATAGGATTACCCAATGGATTCGAATTTCCATTAACACTATAGAAGATATCAGATATAGTCTGATAAGTATGGTCTCCCTTAGGAAATCTAAATATTACGACACCATTTGTGTGAGAGATCGTACCTTCACTTGGAAGGTTGTAGGCTTTCCATATCTGGATCTCATTTCGAGACCGACGTTTTAGGGTTCTGTTAATAGTAAGTAGTTTAGCTAAGCTTTTGCTTATGGAAAGATCTATATTAGGAATTAGGTAGGTTACGTTATCTAAATATTCTATGGAGAATAATAAGTTAGTCTGCTTTATGAAGATTTTGAAACTTTCTAAGGTATAATCTCCACTAGGAAGACGTAATAGCTCATTACGTTGTATATCATAAATTATACCATCGCTTTTGAGATTAGTGGCCTTCGTAATCTGAATGGTGTAAAGTCGCTCTTTCCATAATGTTCTATCAGTGTGAAGTAATGTAGCTAAGCTCTCGTTTAGTGTGACATCTTTTTTGATGGATAAATAAGTAGTACCACCCCGCGTAAATGTTCCCATATCTTTCTTTTCTTTATTAACACCATATGCGAAATTTAATAGAAAATTATTAAAACTTTCTAAAGTATAGTTTCCTTTTGGAAAACGATATAGTTCATTACCATGCATATCGTAAATTATACCATCGCTTGTGAGATTAATAGCCTTTATGATCTGAATCTCATTTAGGGATCCCATTTTCAAGCCCTTATTAATAGTAAGTAACTTGGCTAAACCCTCATTAAAAGTAATATCCTTATTAGGAATAATATAGGTTATACCTTCTATAGTCTTAAGATGAAATGGTTCTCTTCTTTCTACTTTATAAGCATTTATTTTATTTATTAGGTTTTTAAAACTTTCTATGCTATAATATCCCTTAGGAAAACGATATAGTTCTACACCTACGATATCGGAAATTGTACCATCATTAATAAGATTATATGAATGATCATAAAAATTACAATTAATCATTGAAACGTGTTTTCTAACTTCAATAGGGTTCTTCAAGTATATGATCTCATCACATTTTATCTTTTCAATATATAGTACTACCATATATGATGTATCTTCTTATCTTTCTAAATAATATTTAACACGATCCGCATTGGATATGTTCCAGAACTTATCATATTATGATTACCATCTGTTATCCACAATCGTATGCTATTAATGTAGTCGACCTCTCTAATACTAATATTGGGTGAATTATTAGGAGTATAGGATACCTTCTCCCCTTTTTTATTTAGTTCCAATGATGTTAATATTTGTGAATGTTCAGTTTCTTTTATGACTTGTGTTGGATCGATTAGATCGCAATGAATATATACAACATTAATCTTAGTAATCTTGATCTCGTTTCGAGACCCTATTTTTAAACTCTTATTAATAGTAAGTAGTCTAGCTAAACTATCATTCAGTATGACATCGACTGTAGGAATGAAATAGGCTTTACCATTTGAAATTCCTATACTGATTGGCTTATCACCAATAGAAATAGCATTACTTACAGCATTTTTAAAACTTTCTATAGTATAGTCTCCTTGAGGAATACGAAGTCTTACGTTACCTTGCATATCGGAAACTATACCTTCACTCATAAGATCGTATAAATTATTATTAAAATTACAGCTAATCAGTGAAATGTACCTCTTAACTTCAATTGGATACTCGAGATATGTGGTCTCGTCACATTTTATCTTTTCAATATATAATACTACCATTATACTATACAGTCTATCTTTTATTTTTATATCTTTCTATGAAATAAACAACTACAGCCACAATAAGAAGCCATGCATTTTTAGCCAAAAAGCTAATTACTTCTCCAGCTGTTCTAAAAATAAAGGATGCAATTGCTCCAATCATTCCAGGTAATAATTCACCTAATTTCTTTCCAATAGTTTTCAAACCATTTCCAATACCTTTTGCAACGGATGATAGTCCACTTGTTAGACTATTAACGATTACTCCAATAACAACCCCAACAGCTGTTAGGACAGCAATGACTGTAAAACCATATTTTTTGAATATAGCTTTTATGCGATCTCTTAGAGACATGCGCCCTTCTATTACTTCATTCACCTGTTCAAGTCTATCGATCTCATCTGCTTCTAATTCTATCTGTGCTCTAATTGATCTATTTAATCTATCTCTAACATTTTCGTCTTCAGTTTGAGTTATATCTTCCAGATCTTGTTCTAGTGCTCTAATCTTTCCTTTTCGTCTAGATATTTTTTCTTCGTTTCCAAATACTACTCTATCAGCTGTCATACCAAGAGAACCAGCAATCGTTGGGGGTAATTCCTCACTTATTTCTCCATCTGCAGTAAATAGAACATAACTCTTAGCACCTTTTCTATTTAGTCTTATTACCACTCGACCCAAATCATCTAAGGTTGCTGTGAACTTGGATTTCATAGGGTCGAAGTTGGGAAACAACGTTCTAATTCTTTCCCAAGCGCTATGGGTTCTATTTTCTCTAATAATTAGTAGGTCAGTATTGTCGCCTTCTATGAATGACGTTTCTTCAGTGGTGTGGGTATGATGTTGAGTTGATGTCATTTGAGACATTTCGTGATATTCGTCATCGATATAACCATCATTATCGTGATCATCATGATCATCAAAAGGATTGCGTTTATCAGGATCCACTGGGTCAATTTCCATATTTTATAATATATAATATCTTTTTATACGAGTTTAGTAGCTATATACGTTATAGCCATAATACCACCTCCCACATATGCCATTTCATATTGTTTCTGATTATTACTTGGTTTATAATAGTTAGATAATTGTGGTTCATTCAAATTGAAATCTGGATGTGTTTGAGCATATAGTCTAAAAGCGTTGTCAGTCTCTTTGTCATTATCATCTGCGTGGATTTTGTTTTGATATTTTTCTGATAACCAATCTTGATATCCTTGTCTTCTTTTCTGCCACTTACCCATATCGCGTTGATATTTTTCTAGAGCCTTGTCATGTCTAATTCGTTCTTCATCTGAATTGTTACCTGATAGGTACTTTGCTAGATACGATCCTCCCACGAATGTCGTTGCATTTAAGATAGCTCCACCAATCATTATTGCTATAGTTGCCATACTATACTATATGTACATTTGTTAAAGTGACTTTGGTAGTATTTTCTTATCTTCAAGGTACTCTTTCAAATACGTACTTCCAGATAGTACTAGAACCCACTTACCATAATTCGTGATACTTGATGAGGGATCATTTAGGAATGACTCTTTCATCATCTTTTTGCTTAGATAACCAACACCAGCTGAAAGTCCAACTACGACAGCAGCATCTGTAAATGTTTTAACAAGTTTATTTTCTACCATGATACTTATATATCTTACCATAGGTTTAAATCAATTCACTACATACCTATATTTTGAATGGATGACTTTGTAGATGGCCTTATTTCTTCTATTATGTTAGGTTCTCCAACTTTATTGTTTCTATATCTAAAATACAAGTCTGTAGCAGTTAGGCCAATACCAACTATCGTTAATACTGTCGTAAATGATAACTCAGGTATGTAAGACTTAGGATCCACCTCATCCGTACTTACCTCTTTCTTCGCTTTCTTACGGTATTCTGCTAACTTCTTCCCAGCTTCAACCTTCTTAGGATCTTTCGGAGTTGATTTCCTATTTTTTACCTCCTTAGTAATTTGTTCGATATAGTCATCATCAAATATCTTATCACTCGACATATTATAAATAATATGTTTTAATGTTTAAACCAATTTGCTCTCAGGAGAAATCTTAACGTGTTTTGCTATTTGAAGTAAGCCACTTGCTAGAGCTACTATTCTACCCCCCTTCAATACTAAATATCCAGCAGCATTCGATAGTTCTTGTTTGACTAATTCATTGGTTTGTAAATCATTGCACAATTCTTCATTATTATCTATAGTAACCATGTGGGAGATTATTTCCACAGTAGCTTTTATAGCGGTATCTACTAAGCCATTAGTAACTTTATTACCAACTATGACTTGGTATCTATTGTAATACTTCTCGACATCTTTTACTGACAACTTCTTAACATCACCAAGACTCATATTGACTCCAACGAATTCATTGATAGTTCCCAACACTGCTAGGATTGCTAATGATTCCCTTTTATCATCTATGTCTGTTGGGATTACTGCTGGCTCCTTCTTGGATCTTACCTTCTTCTCTTTTGGAGCTTTTACTGGTTGGATATCTTCTTCATTAACATCAATATATTCTTCAATGATTGATTCCATATATTATAATTGTCAACTATCGTTTATGTATCTAATGAGTAAGATCCTTATCCAACAATTAAGATGAAATCCGCGTAGTTGCTAAGCAGGAGAATTGAAATGTAAATGAATGCATCATCAATTTGATTTGCAGTTGTTGCTCCAGTAATTATAATGGAACCACTTGTGAATACGAAAATGGATGTCTGCTTTCCTGCATCGTTATCAAGCTTTATATTAACACATGCATGCCTGTCAAGATTTAAAAATACCTCTACGTCTCTTTCCACTAGGTAATCGCGTAGTCTTTGTCTATCTATTTGGAATCCAATATTCATCAAGCAATTGATCATGCTGATCTTAAAATCGTAGACATCATTAATGTTTAAAAGTTTTGGACAATCGACAAAAGGTTTCTTTCTCAATTCTATACACATTTTATTAAGAGCTTCAATAGTACCATTGATACTTTTACAACCTGTCATCTGTATTGATCCATTATTGAACAACTTCATATTTATATATTTATCATCATAATTCGATCTTATAATAATGGTTATTTGATTTAGGAAACTCTTCTTAACCTTTTTCTTTTCGTTCAGTAAAGATCTCACTTGCTGAATACCTTTGTTGTTATAGTTGATGGAAACTATGGCATTCTTATTCAACTTTAGATATTTATATATGTTCTCAGTATTGAATTTTACATTGAACTTGCACACTATTGTCATTGTACTTATGCTCAATTTGTCATCTATAGTATCTAAACTTAGGAGGGAGTTTAACTCTTCTATTTTATTGATAACCATCTCTACGGTGAGAGATGGTTATCAATAAAATAGAAGAGTTAAACTCCCTCATACTATTTGAGAGGAGCCTTAGTTCATATTTATTCTGTGGAAGTACTTTTTATGATTTCTTAGTGTTTCACTTGTGCAGAATTTCCTATTACAATATTTACATCTTATTCTAATATCTTTTAGATAATCATTTAGCTCTTTTATTATTAGATCGTAATCGTTTGATACTAAACACTTGAACTCATTCTCTTCATACTTCTCTAGTAAATTCTTTTGTGCATTAGATAGGACACCATTACCAGTAGGGGTTTTAAATTCTATACATAGACCTTTGTAAGTTTTGTGACAATTATTTATTACAATGTCTGGTTGCCCTTTCATGTATCCTTTCTTATAAGAATCAATTCGTTTAGTTGAACTATCTTGTAATTCACCCAATCCAGCTGTCATTATGACATTAGGATAGAATCGTCTAATGTAACTAACTACTTTTGTGTGCAGGTCATACTCATCTTCTATCTTGAATGTTAGTGTGTTGGGATTGTCAAACATTTTATAGTATCCATACTTTCTGATAGATGGTAGCACTTTAGAGAATACCCATTTTTGAAATACTTTAGCTGAATCTAATTTAGATCCAAAGATGAGGGAGTATAAGCCAGGTTCTTTTATGAATATCATATGTGGTTGCACATTATTCAAGGGGGGAACGAAACGGGCCCCCCTTGAAGGGGGCCTGAAACGGGCCCCCAGTAGTTTTCTATATTCTACCTTATATTCTTCATCCACATGGTCTCTTATTGCTTTCCTAGTATTTTCGTAACCCAATGCTCTAGCAATATCTATACCTTTGAAATAGACATTCTGCTTACTATCTATGAAAGCATTGATAGACATATTAAGTTCAACATTTTCGAATCTCTTGATTACTAGCGACATTATAATCATATATATTAAGTATCTCCTTAAGTGTCTATTACATTAGGTATCTCAAGATAACATTGAAATGGATATCGTAAGCAAAAACATATCCTAGAATACTTTTCAGACTTTAGTAGCTTTACGAATTTCTTACGATCTTCACTATCCATGTCTCCTCCACACTCTTCAAATAATGTTTTAGTTGCCGTTTGACATGAACTATGAAATGCTACAACGCAAGCTACGTTTTCACGAAATGGTTTAGCTATTGAGGTTAGTTGTTGAGTTAATACCCAAACGGATATTCCTTCATGTCTACCTGAAAACCCTAGATTAATGAACTTATTAGAACGCTGTTTTAGATCTTTACTAAAAGCGCAATCATCTAATATTATTAACGTATTAGTACCTGTAAATAATTGTTGGCAATATGATAGTAAATCATTTATCTCATCTACATTACTTGCATCAGGTGATAAAACAATAAATCTAGGATCACCTTTTGCAAATCTATGATATGTCTTATTATTTATGTATGTTGGGCAAAATAGTACTACGTATTCGAATATATAACGAAAGGATCCTCTAAGAAGATCTATTAAATATTTCGTCTTTCCACATTCCGTTGGTCCTGTAATGATACAGTGAAAAGGTGTCTTATCATTTAATTTTTCCATATACATATATTAATACTCAACCTCTTAATACATAATTGATTGGAGTTCGTTATTCATAAGAGTGAATAGAGCATCAGCTACTACAAACATGTAACAGGTAACAGCAGAAGATCCAGACTTTCTCCTAATCTCTAGTCTCACACCATCTCGTGTATTATTCAGTGTCAATCCTCCTCCATGAACATCGTTATCTGCGAAAGTTCTCAAATCAACCCACAATGCAAACTTATCACTAGCATAGAAGTCATTTTGTTTCACACCTTCTAATCCTGGAAAGCGTTTCCTTATGGAATCCCACAGATCCGATGGTAGCATACCTTTTGAGTATAGACGATTTGGCATTCCATCAATATCAACAATTACAGATGTAATCTTTGGGTTAGCAAACTTTTCAGAATCTCTCGTACCTGCAGTATATGTTTCCATAAACAAGAATAATACTCCTGTCATAGACCTACGTGGTAAATTAATATGTTCATTGATAACAACATCCGTTGTCTTGATATTGAATGTCTTATATAGAATTATATTCTCATAGAAGAAGCCTCTACCTCCTCGATACGTTGATGCAGCCTCACCTGCAAGTAATTCACTTGAAATACATGAATATTCCATTTCTATATTTGTAAGTTTATAATCAGGAGGTATTGTGGTATCTGAATATACTAATACTTCTGCAACTGGGGCTAGCGTAATCTCAAATATTAGTGGATGAGGTAGTGCCTTTGGATAGAATACTCCATGATTATTTAAGATAGAGTGGTCAAGTGGGATTTTATACTTAGTGCCGTGTATTGCTGCTAGAGTAGTATCCTTAGCAATATCAGAGGGTTTATCACCAGCACCTGCTCGCATCTTTCTCATAGCTTCAGAAGATATGCCTTGTTTTATTCTATTTTCACGTTCTTCCGTTGATAAGTATAAATCATGATATGTGTGGAAAAGATCATGACGTTGCGTATCCTGAATAGTCTCTCCACCAAATATTACTTTTTGTCTATATATTAGGTTCCTACCTATATTGTTCACAAGTCTCTTATTTGCATGTCCCGTGATGACAATATCGAATAGTAGAGCTATGCTACCAGGAACAATAACGACATTCTCTGTTAATTGTGGAATATTGACATACAGAGTTTCTCCTGGACTTGCAGAAGATGGATTCATAGTTATACGATTTAGACTACTTTCTGCTTTCAATCCAAATGGGTGTTTATAAACATGACTGACACTTAGCTTTTCTGAAATCGTTTGTTGCGACATAATACTATAAGGAATAAGCTATTCTCTTATTTATATATGTTTAGTAAAATATATTATTCAACAAATGGTTATTGGAAAGGATATTCAGCTATTTATAAATTAGCACAGGCTGCTGGTGTAAGTGAAGACCTTACAAAAAAGTGGCTTGAGAAACAATCGATTTGGCAAATATACTTACCAGCTCCCACATATGTTCCAAGACCTCACTGGGATATATCAAAACCTAATCAGATCCATCAAGCGGACTTATTATTCCTTCCACATGATACTGTCAATAGAAGAACTTACAAATATGCTTTGGTTGTTGTCGACATAGCTTCTAGATACGTTGATGCCGAACCCTTGACATCTAAATATTCTACGGAAGTATCAAAAGCTTTTACTAAGATTTATTCTAGGAAACTAAAATGGCCACAAACATTAATGGTAGATCCTGGAACAGAATTTATGGGTGAAATGAAAAAACATAATATTAAAATTCAAAGAAGTGAAGCTGGTAACCATAGAGCACAGTCACTAGTTGAAAGGGCTAACAGAACTATTTCTGAAAAACTATTCAGTCACCAATATGCTCAGGAAATGATAATGGAAAATGATAGATCAAGAAAGTGGGTTAAGATATTGCCTGGTGTTTTGAAAACTATTAATAGTTCCGTTAGAAGAATTACTGGTAAAGAACCTATAAAATCAATAAGCTCTAAAGAAATTGAAAATAAAGAAGATAAATATAAAAGGCCTGTTGGATTAGATGAAAAGATATTACCAGCAGGAGTGAAGGTTAGATATTTATATGCTCCAGGAGAACTTGAAGGCGGTGATAGATATAGATCAACTGATCCAATATGGAGTTTAGATATGTATGACATTTCACGTAGTATCATCTCTACAAATCAACCTGTCTTATATTTCTTAATAGCAGGTCCAAAACGAGGTTTCGTAAGAGAAGAATTGCAAACCGTACCACATGATACTGAACTACCACCAAACAGTGTTTTGTGAGCTCATACTATCAATTCATTTTTCGTCTGTACTACCGATTCCTTATAACCGTGTGCTAAAGTATTAATACCATCAGGGCTGATATTTCGTTTATCGTCATCTCTAGATAATGCTACCTTATTGACTTCTTCTGTATAAATTTCATGTAAGTGACTTCTGATTACATTCATCTTTCTCATCTGAGGAATACCATCAAATAAGCACATTTTATAATTGTCAAATGTGATGTCGTTCTTAACAACTGATTTCTTAATACCCTTACACTTCTTCTCTTCTATGCCACAGTATTTGAATGCGTATAATTTTGCCCTCAGTCCAACGAACTCAGTAATGATCTTACCACCTACTTCATCCTTGAACATTCCTATAACTTTTTTATTGACTTCCGTTCCTATACCTGATGGATGATCATTTGGATAGTTACTTGTATCAAAATTTAATAGTATATCGTTTTCTATATCCTTGTAGAAATCGTTCGTTTCTATTTCATACATCAAGCTGTCCGTATCTGTGAAAAGGAGTTTTGCTTTCTCATGATACTTAGGTTTAATATAATTATAGTGAAAGTCATACATTAGCTCCTTACTAATATCTAAGATAGACATACCCAAGTATATTGGTTTGTCAAATACTACCTTTATTCTTTTCATGTGTATGGCTACCAAGTTCTCAGAGAATATAGTTCGATGTTGATAATTTGGTTTGGATACTAACTTCCTTACCTTATTCTCAGATGTAACGAGTTGGATGTCAACTCTATTACGTATGTTTTCCATAGTCTTACCAAAGGTTGAGTTGTTCATCAATTTGAAGAAGTCTTTTTCAAACTCATTCTTAGCTTCCTTACGTAGCTCCGTATTCAAGTTTATGTATGGAGCCATCCAAGCACTCTCACTAAATGTTATACCTCTATGGATCTTAGTAATTTTCAATCCTATGCTCTCATATAATTTCAGTGCATCATGGTGAATAATGTATTTGGTTTTATTATTCAGATTTGGAATCAATTTCTCTACCTCATTTATCGTCAGTCTTTCTGGAGCTAAAGGATAGTCATTGTGTAGATTGTGATGATCTGTTGGATACTCTAGATCTACTTCTAATATAGAAGGATATTTATACCACTTACTCAACTCCATCTTATTCATCCACTTAAAATTATGTGTTGGTAGTTTCCTACTCATTGCCCACCCATATAAATTATTCGCATCTAGGTATTGAATATATTTCGAGGGCTTCAATGGATCATAATTATCCATATACTTATTATTAGCCATACTATAACGGGTTGAAATCATTGATACTCCACCTCTAATACCTTTCTCAACCATATTTATCATATCAATATCATGTAATAGTTGTAAGTTAATCTTAGTCATTTTCAAGCAGGCATCCCATGATAATCCTGGTGATGTATAATACCATGCGGGATCTAGATTATAATTCTTCAAACATACATCTCTAAAGTTCTCAAATACATCTGCCAATAGGATGACATCAGATTTGAGATACGTATCATGATAGTCTTTCATAGATTTCATATCGAAATTCTTCCAAACAGTATTAGCATGTTCATAATCCTCTTTTGAGATCGATGTGCTAGTCAGCTTCGAATAGAAGGCTTCTATTGGTGGAAGACTCGTGTCAGCTAACTTTTGGAAACTATCTACGTAATCATAAGGATAGACTCCTTTCCTCAACAATAAATCTAACTGCTTTCCTTTGTAGAATCTTTTCATATTCATACAACTAGACTTGTCAAGATTACCTACAAGATTTGCTAGACTCATTTGCATAAATTTAAAGCTATCAATGAATCTGATATCTCGTGTAATATTTTTATTCTTTCCATCCTTCACAAAGCTGTCTACAATTATCTTCTTCGTAAATGAAATATACTTCTCATCCGTAGTTGGTATACAATCTATCTCACCTTCCGTTACGCCTAGGTTCTTAATAAAAAGATGTGCATCATATCCAGACAGATTATGAAATACGACAGGAAAGAATTTTGGAATTTGATAATTAATATTACAATCATTATGTGCGGCACCTCTATACTTACCTGTTATATGACAATGATCCAATACTTTATCATCTACTAACTCTCCACCACAGATATGGCAACTAATGGCTTCCCTATAGGCAATCTCATCTTCTCCTGTCATGCATACCTTCTTAGTGAATTTAAATTTATTATAGATTTCCTTTATGGAATTCTCAAGACAACTTATGAATTTCTGTGCAACGTCATCACCATGAAACTCAGCTGTATACGTAACTAACTTTGGTTTCAATACGTCATCATCAAAACATTTTATCAAATAGCAAAATCCTGATGGTTTATGCTTCTGGTATTGTTTTGTATAACTCTCACTGTCATTGGGGCTGCAAGTTGATATACTCTCTGTAAAACATTCAAAATCAGCATAGATTACAAATGGTACTCTCATAGATCTATTATAATTCTTGAATTTTAGCATGGTTCCCTTTTTTGGTAGCTCTATCTTAACAGCATCGTGGTCTGAACAATATTCTATATGCTTGTTTAGTGATTCCTCCGACTTGAATGAGTTCAAGCATCTATTACAAAAATGCGTTTTATGATGATGCTTGTTAACCTGTGATGACAATAGTCTGCTAAGACTCTTAATCCAACAATAATGATTTATATCACCATCTGATATCATTAATAAGTTAATGGTTTGGTCTCTATTGAACTTACTAATTCTTAGAGGATATACTTCATTGTTATCATATCCAAAACCATTTACTGAATGTAGTACATTGTTCCTTTCGAAATGGTCTATCTGTTTTAGCGAAACTGGAAATTCGATACCGCTCCAATCTAACCTTTCTGAATTCTCCTTTAGTCTTTTCGTAATACGTTCATTGTCTCTATTCCTAGGATATGCTGCTTCAGTAACACACCATTTGAAACATTCATCATCCATATTTTTCATATTTATAATTGCTTTCTTTATGGCTAAATCCTTAGGAAGAGGCAAATATGAATTTGCCTTAATAGGTATATGCTTGTCGATGTGTATGTCTAAATACGATACTCTTGCGAATTTCCATCCAGATCCTTCATTTTGGAATGTTTCAATTTTTTCAATTATTTCTTCCATCATGTTATCGAATATATCGGGTACGTCTGTTGCTTCCGTAATTATCTCTATTCTAGAATGGAAATTTCCAATAGTAGTAACAGGTGATCCCGTATTCGTGTCTTCTTTCGTGAACTCACATGTGAGTATGAATTTCATCTTTATCGATTTGTCTTGTTGGTTTATTAAATTGATGACTCTTTGTTTATTACTATCAACGTAAGTCTTATAATCGATCTCTTGTCCTTCTATTCTGAATGTCTTCAAGAATCCTTTTATTGCAGTCTTGTACTGCCTAGGTTGTGGTCGTGGTTTGTTAGTATCGTATAGTTTATTTATTTCCTCCCTTATTTTTTTGATGCGTTCATCCACTTTCTTATTAGCCTCTGGAACGAGTGATAGAATCTCATCAACGAATGCATTCATAGCATTCTTAGTTGACTTACTAGATGCCTTTGGCTTACTATATGCCACTGGCTTCAAGATCGGCACATTGATTTCAGGTACTTCCATATCCATAACGTTTTGCGCATTGCCACTCATTCCAATAATATCTTAACGCGCCATTCCTTTAAGCCCCTTTCATGTGAGCACATAAATGATCACCTCGAAAACGTGCGCATGGCTGATAAGCACACAAGCACACGTGTCAAGCACGCAGTACACTTAAAGATATATCGACCTAGTATAGTACGATGGTGAACAACGCAAAAGCGCAAAGCACACGAGCACATAACTGCATTGACATGGTACGCATGGAAGCGCGCATGGTGCGCATGGAGGCGCGCATGGAGGCAATGGAGGCGCGCATATACCCAGACCCAGTCGACCCCCTATACACAGACCCGCGATTACGTGGCAGCCTATTCATAGACCCACCCCTAGTTGACCCCCTATACACAGACCCACGATTATGTGGCAGCCTATTCATAGACCCACCCCTAGTCGACCCCCTATACACAGACCCACGATTATGTGGCAGCCTATTCATAGACCCACCCCTAGTCGACCCCCTATACACAGACCCACGATTATGTGGCAGCCTATTCATAGACCCACCCCTAGTCGACCCCCTATACACAGACCCACGATTATGTGGCAGCCTATTCATAGACCCACCCCTAGTCGACCCCCTATACACAGACCCGCGATTATATAGCAGCCTATTCATAGACCCGCGATTACGTGGCAGCCTATTCATGGATGACTCAGAATGGGAATCAGAATCAGAATGGGAATCAGAATCAGAATGGGAATCGGAATCAGAATCGGAATCAGAACCAGGATGGGAATCAGGATGGGAATCAGGATGGGGGCAAGATGGCATCACCCGTGTATCGAACCCACACCTATATATGAACTACCCAAGTGATAACGAAGTAGAGGAGTACATCGCGATGCGTGCCCGCAATCGAGGTGCAACTGACACACACATTGAGAAGCGCCACGTGACTGACATAACCTATGAGTGTGCCTTGTACTTCGATTCGTACATGGGTGAGCCACCACCACTTTATAGTCTCGAGTACGATTCACTCAAGGATGAGCCACCACTTTCCATGGTCAACTACAATCCATACATGGGTGTGCCACCACCACCTTACAGTCTTGAGGACAACCTACCCCTGGGCAAGCCACCTCCTTACACCCCTAGGTACGATCCACTCTTAAACGCATTTCCTGGAATCCACTCTTAACCGGTTTCTTGGAATGACGAGTGCAGTCAAGGTCAAGGTCAAGGTCAACTTCATCGAGAGAAAAAAAAGATACTATGTGACCTTGGCATTCCATTCGTGGGCGTGGTCAATTAGGGCGTGGTCACATTCCTGGAATTCCATTCTAAACCGGTCTCTTGGAAATCCACTTTTAACTGCATTCCCGAATACCACTTTAAACCGGTTTCTTGGAATTGACATTACTGGCGCAATTTGTGAATTGACATTACTGGCGCAGTTTGAGTCACGTGATCGAATTCCTGGAATCCAGTTTAAACCGGTTTTCTTGGAATCATTAAATAAACAGTAGGAGGAAAAGGCAGACTTCTGGCGAAGTGTTGTCATATTTTGTCATTTCTGGCGCTGCGCCAGTAATGTCACAATATGTCAAAAACTGCGCCAGAATCGGCCTTTTCCCCCTACTTCAGGTATCGTTAAAGCGAATTGAACTTCTCATGCGTTTGATTATACTTATTCCGCTTCAGACTAATTATTCAACAGTAAGTATATGTCGCGAAGAAGAAAAGGATTCTACGCGATGTTGAGTCTTGATTAAATTTACATTATAATAACAAATGCACCCAACTATATCTAACATTCTAAAAATTTAAAATCAATTTCGTGACAAGTACTGTCACAGCTGCACTCGTGTTATGTCGAACATCATCATTTTTCTTCGCTGCTGTTATTATATTAATAATTATGTATATAGCCTATCTCACTATTAATATCAAACATGCTTACCCAATGGGTCCATTTTGTTGACTGGCTGTCCATAAAGTTATAGTTTTAATGTTGCTTATTACTGGGACAACTGGAGCAAGTGGATCTGTAAACGAAATAACAAAAGGTATATTTTTGGCATTTCCCATATGTTTATGTAATGCATGTGTATGAGCGACATTATATGTAAATTCATTGCATGACGAGGGAATTATACGTTACCAGATACTTCAAAAACAAAAAAGGTAAGTGTGAAAAATAAGTTTTGAAACAATGTTTCTTACAATATTTCATGAACTTCGTCAAAAAAGAAAGAATATTGACGGAGAAATGTACAAACAATGTTTTTGAACATAAATATATTTTAATGAAGGTTCTTTTTGATCACAGTGTTCACTTAGCCAAAAGGAAATCGCGGGAAAACAGTGTGACATCATCTCATTGTTGAAGGTTGATTGCGTTTATTCCAAACAGTGTTACCTCGACTATTTCGAGTGTTCCCTTCAACACATTCCAAGTTGAGGGGAACGGAATTCCTTGTGAGTGAATTAAATATAAGATATTGCCAAATCCGACAAAAAATCATATATTCAGACATAGTACACATGTGCATCATTGGTCAGAAGTCCATCTAAAATAAAACGTGAAAAATGGCTATTGGAAAAAGTTTTGCTCTCATAGAATCCTAGATTTACAGTACGATCAAACGTCAAAACTTGTCATAATCTGACATCTTGGGATGAAGCGCTTCTTGCAAGAATGGCTCTGATACCGTCTCAGTAGTATAGGCGGGATTAAAATTATACCACTTTTTCTTGCACAAGAAAACTCAAAAAGTTGTAATGTTATGGACGCCTTGTACAAGAAATTTCAAGCATCAAAAAGTGAATTCGGAAATCCACTTTTTGATGCTTGAAATTTCTTGTACAAGGCGTCCATAACATTGCAACTTTTTGAGTTTTCTTGTGCAAGAAAAAGTTGTATAATTTTAATCCCGCCTATACTACTAGGGGTAACTAAGGGTCAGCCAAATCGTCACTAGACATTCTTACACATAAAAATCCAAAGTGAGAATCCTATTAGAGCTATGATTACATATAGTTATATCGATCTCTTCCACTATGGATAGTATATCGTGCCTACCTCTAGAAATCTTGACTAAGATCGTAGAGTATGCAGGTCCTACGTCATTCGCAAGCATCGCAAGGACATCGAAACACCTAAACTGTGCCGCATCTCTTGCGCGCTACGAAAACGTAGATCAAGAGTTCCGCACGCGAGTTCTCACTTTCGGTCTTAGGTCTACTCACGACGACGACGATCGAAACAAAATGGCTAAGACTTTCGGCATTTCCGCAAGCTACATCGACAATGGCTTTCCTCTCATCTACGCCAGTGAACATGGTAATCTTAACGTCATTAAGTGGCTCATCAAGAACTTACGGTTCGATGGAATGGATGGACAAATTGACCACATTCTATGTGCTGCCTGTAAGGATGGTCGTCTTGATATCGCTAAGTGGCTTACTAAGCACTTCCAGTTCACCAAAGAGGATAAAGCCGTCGCGTTCACTATACTAGATGCCAGTATGAATGGTCGTCTTAACGTCATTAAGTGGCTCATTCAACGTTTTAAGATAACCATAGAGTATGAATACGTTCATCATGCTCTACTATGTGCTTGTAGCAATGATCATCTTGATACCGCTAGGTGGCTCGTTAAGTGGCTCATTAAGAATGCCCATCTCACCCTAGAGGACGAAAATAACCTACTAAATTACTATGTGAATGCTTATGCTGCCATACAGGAATCCGATTGAATCCAACTGCACCTAAAAATCCAAAACTTGAGTATCTGTTAAAGGAATGATTATTATACTGTATATTACCACCAAATGGTATTAGTATATATTCTTTATTCCACGATATTAGCTTACGTTGTCATCTTAGTACGCATTAATACCATACAGATCGAACATGTCGAAGAAGAACTCGAATGTAGACGCCGCAATACCTGAGACGACTTGTGATTGGTTGATGAGAGGGAAGGACACGAAATGCCCAAAGAGGATTTCGAAGACGTCGAAGTTCTGTGCCCAGCACAACTTTCAGATCTCAAAAGGCTGTGACCCATTCATGCCATGTTCGAAGTGCGGTAAAGGATGTCGTACTGATTACGGGCTTTGCTCAAGATGCGACCGCCTCGCCATCAAGAAGAAGTGTCCCGGTGTCTACGTAAAACGCGCTAAGAAGTCCAGCAAGACGCTAGAGGATCCAAGAAAGGAGGAACTTGCAGAACCAAACGTGGTGGAACCGGAGGAGCCTGCTGAGGTAGCATTGACCGTGGAACCAGAGGAAGGTCTCGGAGAGTCTCTCACCCATGCACTCAACAAGGTGTTGGCTGCCTTGAGGAGCGAGAAGGACGATTAGGAATAGCCACGAAAAAAAAAAAAGAATGAAGAAGGTCGTTGCGTGACCCTCTTCATTCTTTTTTTCTTTTTTTTTCTTTCTATTAAACGTATGAACATCTATAGTTGTATCATGGACGAGCTAGTCAGATTGTTTGGTCCTGGAATTTGTAGAAGCCTGAATATCAAACCACAAGTGGAACGTATTAACACCAGTGAAACATGTTCTGATTGTCTCTGCCCCCTGGAAATACAAGGAACGGAATTCGTGTGTCCCACCTGTGGTCTTGTTTCCGAGGTTGAACCATGTGAAGAAACTAAGATCGATATTATTACTACTCGACTGCGTATAGTAGGTCCGGACGGATCTCAGTATCAAAGTGATCTAGACCGCGCAAATCCAAAGCAAAGCGATAACACGGAACTGCAACGACGAACGCTCCTACAAGAACTACGAGCATACAACACTATTTACAAACAAAGTTATGACCTATCGTTCCCTATGAACACGTTAGGAATCGTAGCCGACGCATTCACCCAAGTAATGAAAGTTTGTCTCAAGCGTAGCGATGCTAAGAAAAATATTTTAGCTGCTCTACTCTACCATGCATGCATACAATGTGGGTTCGTCCGATCTAGAGGTGAGGTTGCTCGCTTCATGCAACTAAACGACGGAAGCATCTGTAGCGGAGAGGTCTTCATACGTTCTCTGTATAACGATGATAAGATTGATGTAGACTTGGATACCGAGCGCATAGTTCCTCACATTGCAACGACTTTCCTACAACTCGATCCTCAAGGAGTACCTATGGAAGTTCAACAAATAGTCCATGAGGTCGTTACTACGGCAATGGAAAATAATATAGGCCCCAAATCAATACTTAAGACGAAAGTCGTTGGAGCAAGTTACGAGGTGCTACGGCGTTTAGGATCGTCTATGTCTCTTAAGGATGTCGTTAAACGATGTGACATATTTGGAAATGCGGTCAAGCGTTTCGTCAAGGAGTTGTCTTCTTACCATTCCCACTTCGAACCAATCTACACTAAGCATGGGCTAACTAGCAGTAGGACTTGGCAAAGTGAAAGTGAGAGCATGTTCGTTCCTTTCATAGGAAACGTCGATTCTTACCCCACTAAGCTGCCAAGTTTTTCTCGCATTTCCTTTTGCACTTCTTGCTTGAGTTCGGCTCGAACCCGATCCGTGCTTTTTTCACCTATGGAAGCCTTGCGACGAATTTCAGACCTCATGATCTCATACTTATTCGCTTCGTTCAGGATGAGACTGTATTCGGAGTCGGATATGTTTTCATCACGTAGGGCCTTCGATACTAGATCGCGAATCGTATTGATTTTCGCCTTTGCCAACATAGTTGTCCTTTCATGCTTAGAAACCTTCATTCCTAACTTCTTAGCTCCAAGGGTCGTAGATGCTGAAATCACTCCACATAGCCCACCAATAACTCCAAGTGGTAGACCAATCACTATTCCAACCCCAGTCAACGCTGCGCCCAATCCAGATCCAGATAAGATCACAGATAGACCTCCAGTTACCACTGCGATGCCATGAACTATTCCTTGAGAACGTGCATATTTCTTGCGCACACCTTCGTAGTGTCTTTCTTGAACTTCTATGTCTGAAAGCGTGTCTCGGATCGTTTGCAGTCTAAAGTTCTTTCCAGTGTCGTTAGCGATCTGCGGATAGATACTTGGTGCTGATGGAAACGGTTGAATCGAGTCGCCTTCCATTGTACGTTATACATATAACTTACTCAAGCTTCAACACGTATCGTATCGGTCGACCACGGAAGTCTACCACGTTGCCTTTCTCATCACGAATCGTAAGGCTAAGACTGCTTCGTATCGTACCTAGAGCTTTGACAGGTAGTGGGAGCATCATAGAATAGGTTATTTCACTAAACCGGGAGCCTCGTGCTTTTAAGCTCGCTAGGACTTGCGATCGTTTTCCATCTAGAATTGAAAAGCTAGGATCTACCACATCGCAGTGGACATACATTGTGTGGATATCTTTGATAACCAGGGCGTATTTTCCCACTTTGAGTAAAACGTTTCCATCTGCCTCTTCATTTCCATCGATACTCACCAACTCACAGAGATTTTTACTGAACTTGATTGGTTTACTTACCGTTAGGACCTGATCCCTCATAGTGCTTTCGTCCTGAAAGCTTACGAAGCCATTAAGAACTGCAGAACCGAATTTGGGATTTAAGATTTTCAAAGTATAAGACCCCGGATTAAATTCGTATGGGAACATCAAACCATCGCTGAAATCAAGCTGATACGAAGCCTTCTCCGTTAGGTTCCACCAACTGTTCTCGATAGTGACCTCAAGTAGCGAAATATTATTGATAAGAATTGGATCGTCGAAGTAGACCGTATGGTCGGATGATGTGGTGATGACATTAAGGATCGTCATTATATGTTGAAGGTATAACTATATATACGTATAGCTTCAACATGACAGACGCATGGCGGCAGTTCAAGTACCTATTTCCTAATGCCGTACTTGGTTGGTTCGAATCTACTTCCGATAATGTTAATTTCATCGATCGGGGAATGTCTCATCGCGTGTTCACGGAGGAAGGGCCTCCTACTAAGACGGGAGGTGGTAAATTGATGGGGTGGCTCGGTCGCACTGGTAAGGCTCTAGATGTAGCACTTGGTGGTAAGTCAGTTTACGAGAGCGTAATATTCGCACGGGAACACGAAGGTCTTTCCAAACACAATTGGATAGAAGAAAACGATAAGGTCGCAACCTTGAATGCCAATCTGTTGGTGAAGTTCAAGAAAAGATATCCACATGCAGATCTTCACAAGTTCTATGCCTCTACGGAAGTGAATGGTCCAGGCAAATATTCGACGAGTATTTGGTTTCGAGATGGAGATTCTAGCTATGTCGTTTACGGCGATGATGTATCAAAGTTACCTACTACGATTCAAAAACACATCGATAATGAGTTGTGGGATGTGCATAGAGGTTTCCCATCTACGTTGACCCTAGATAATAGTGCGAAATATCCTATTACAGCAGTTCCTTTTACTGGACCGGCACAAGATATTGATCTCACTAATCTATTGATATATGCCACCTCGACGGATAGGTTCAAAGTAGGCGTTCCAAATATATTCAAGGAGACCGTCATAAAGCATGTGACAGCAAAGGAGTCCCATGCGTGGTTGTCAGGTCCGGATTTCAAATACTGGCCTCAGCAATTGAATTTCGCAACGTGGTGTGCAACTTCCGGATGTGGAGTGTCGTTGTTTGATCCTATTTTCAAAACGTATCCACCAATCGTTCAGGGGTTCCTACGATTCCACGTTTATTTCACAATACGAAGAATTCTGTATGAACTTGGTGGTGCTCATGGAGTTCCTTTACCTGGCAACTCTCATTTCAAGCCAATGGATAACCACTATAACCAATCAGCTCTTGAGAGCTTGTGCAGCGAATTCGGTTTATCTCTAACATCAGACTTCAGATGGCGTGGAGGTCGTAATAAAGGATTAGGTGACATATTCGTTTACTTCCCTAGGTACGGCGATAAGAATGAGTATGAGTTAAGGTCGAGTGCCCCAGACATGTACATATGGACACAAAAGGACCCATTCTATATATTCAAAGATGAGGGTGGTAAGTTAGCTAATTCCAATATGATTCACTTTATTAGGGGTGACGAGACTAATGGAAAGCAATACAATTGGTTTACGCCACCAATCGGAAAGGGTTTGACAGATGTTGGATTGGGTAGGTTGAATAGATATGTCGAGGCTTTTGGACATTGCATGCTTGGTGCTCAAGCCGACTTGAACGGATCCATCTTAGATAACCATAACGTCAAAGAAAAGTTTAAGATCTTAGTCGAAGCTGCTATTCTCGAAAACGACTTAGTGGTGAGCTACAAAAACTATCTTACCGCTATAACGTCAACGCATAAGAGGCTCGATCTAGCAATAGCTGTAGGCGTGCGATTATTGCCAAGCGATCTAGTGTATTATCTTGGTAAGAAAGATGGCTATAGGAATCCAATCCCGAAAGCCACGAAAGATATGAGGCTAGGCGTTAACGACATCAATGTAGAAGTCAAAGGACATCCACCTCTTCCTATGGAAGGCCCAACAGATAAGAAATTGGGGCAGCCTCTCAAGACGCACAAGAAACAAGTTCCTATCGAGACGCACGAGAAACAAGTTCCTCTCGAGACGCACAAGAAACAAGATCCTAGCTCACAACATGAGATTAATCTCGCAGTGACATCCATTGCCGCAGCTGGAATTGCATGGATGTTGTTTCGTTAACGTCGTTTGTATTGCTCTATAGTGATCACCACTATTGCTACGATGAATAACCAAACATTCTGTGCTAGTACTCCCAGAGCTTTACCAGCCATGGTAAATATGAAACTCGCAATCGATCCAATCATTCCAGGTAGGATCTGGCCAAGTTTCTTTCCCATTTCTTTTAGCAACCCCCCAGTCGTTTTCAATCCCTTCTTTACTGCATCTGCTGCTTTATCGATACCAGCCTTTACTGGTTTCGGTACGGATCTCGACAACAGGGAAACTATCGTACTAACGATAGCGCCAACGGAAGTTACCACTGCAAGAACAGTCATTCCATGCTTTCTAAAAATGTATTTGATCCTTTCACGTAGCGACATACGTTCTAGTATGGCTTCTTCTTGACGTTCGAGTAATTCTATTTCGTTATAGATGCGTACTTTCTCTTCCTTAGCCGCTTCCTTCTGGTCCTCAGTTGACGTTGAGCTTAGAAGTATGCTATCTTCTACTTTGAGATGTTCGGCGGCCTTTTCTTGACCTTGGATGACTTGTTCTTCTCTTTCTGCATCCGTAGGGCCTAGGGCAAATTTGAGATCCTTACCCATACTTTGGTATCTTTCACCCTTCACTGTGGTCAAAGGTATGGGCTTCTCTTTACTTCCAAGTACGTGAAGATAGATTCTACCCAGTTCCTTATTGGCCTCCCATATTCCAGTTATCTCAAGGGCTCCTCCACGAATCCCTACATCCGCATAGTGTTTCCATACAGTATCAAATAGCATTTGTTTCATTTCATCCGATGTGCCTGCTTTGAAGATTACGTGGCGATCGCTAAATTTCGGATTTTCGATTCTATCCTCATCCATCAATTGCTCTCTAGAAAGGTTCGAGTCGACGAGTTCGTCGAAGTAATCGTCATCTTCTTTAGAAAACGAGGTTTCCTGATTCTTCGATCGAGCACCTTCCTTGGAGAAGTCGCGTCTAGTTTTCAGGTTGAGTGATTCACTCGGATCCACATTCGTAGAGTCTGGAAACGCCAATTTCCGTGCTTCTTCGTCGCCAGTATCATCGTAGTCTTTTCCTCTTTCAGCTTCATCAGTTCTTTCCTCATACCTCCCCTCAGTGTCCATGTTAAACATAACTATATATATAGTTATATTCAACATGATCTCATCAATATTGGATCCCACACAAGTACGAAGAAAGCCTCATGCACTCAAGGCTCCGCGAGACTTGTATAGGAAAACTTTCACTCGATCGTCTGCCAATCCAGGTGAGACTCTATACGTAGAAGTCCCAAAGCTAGAAGAAGGTGTAGTACTAGTACCTGGTAGCTTAGCGCTATTGGGCGACATCGTACTATCTGGTGGACATGCGAATAACAGAGTCGTTTCGAACGTTGGACGCTGCTTGGTCATGCGTAGAATCTGTAGGATGGGAGCTGAAACAGTAGAATACCTTGTCAGGCCAGACCTCCTACAAACGTACTCCGATGTATACCTATCTACGCAGGAGAGAGAGTCTAGAGTACAACAAGGCATTCAATCAGAGAACGTAAACAAGCTACGATCGAAAGCTGGTGACGCAAGTACTTCGTCTGCTGCAGACAACGCGCTCCTAGCTGCATGTGGTTCCAAGTATAGGATTCCATTAGATGTTGACATTCTTACACAACATGGAGTTCTATATCCATATGCCTTAGAAAGTACCATTACGTTCGAGTTGACTCTAGCGCCTGACAACGAGGTCGTAATTGGATCGGATACGACGAAGATAGGTACGTACCAACTTACCAACATCCAACTAGAATACGAAGCAATCAGGGACGGAACGCTGGCTAGTAGTGCACTTCACAAATACGAAATAGGTGCTGCACTCCTATACAACTACGCTGTTCACTTCAAGACAGTAGATATCGCTAAAACATCCGATACTTTGATATCTCAAAACGTTAACGTTCCACGACGATCCTTTGCTGGACTACTTCTACTATTCATAGATCCACCTACCATTGGCACGCGAGATAGTGAAGCATTCTCGAATCCCGATATTTCGAAGGTAGAAGTAGATGTCAACGGGATTCCCAACAGACTCTTTCCAAGCGGCATGCTTCCCCTAGATTTCTGGGAGGCTGCAAGAGGCTGGTTTGGTACACCCAATACTTCCATGACTCCAAAGAAGTTCTTTGAAAATAGATTCGCTATCCTAATCGATTGTCGCACAGCAAAAGATTCCACCGTTCATGGTGATGGCTTGGCACAAACCGGCAGTGGAAAGGACATCGACATTCGCATACATAGAACTGCAAAGGGAAGTGGAAATGTGAAAATGCACATCTATGTCCTTGCGGATGCTCAGGTCACGATATTGAACAGATCTCTGCAGAGTATATTATACTGATGGATTCTCTCGTAGAGCACGTGCCATTCAACGCACTCATAGTCGGTCCAACGAATTGTGGGAAGACTGCGTTTCTCATAGAACAACTTCGTGGATCATTTCGTGGTAAGTTCGATTACATAGTACTGATTTGTCCTACGTATGCCCACAACAAAACTTATCGTGGATTTGCAAATCGAGATCCTCATTTCTTCGTCATGTCACCACCGCAGGATGCCATCGATGCTACTTTGAGTATTTGCGCAACATTTTGGTCAGGTACCAATACTCTATTGATTCTCGATGGTTGCGCCGCATCGAAGGACGTCAAGAAACGAACTGACAAGCTAGTGGACTTAGCCTTTTCTGCACGACATATAGGGCTTTCCGTTTGGGTGCTGTCCCAACAACTAACGAGCATATGTAAACCCTTCCGTGAGAACGTAGCTATCGTAGTAGCATTCCATACAGCATCGGCCGTAGATGGCAAAAGGATATTTGAGGATTATGGAGGCTCGCAAGAATGCAAAGAGTTACGAACGATACTTGGATCTCATAAGTTCGCTCGCATGTGCTTCTGTCTCCGCCATCCTTTCGAGGTAGTGTTAGAGCTCCCAGCACCTACAACATATTATCATGGATAAAGAAATACTCGAGATATTCGGTGAGGATGTAACAGGCCCACCACCAACCAACCTAGACGTCGTGTCAGACAATCGCGAATCACTTTCGATCTTAGCTGCAACAGGCGTAACGAAAGAATACCTAGGTAAGAACTTTTCCCTAGGAGACATCTCTAGACTTCCTGAGAAAGAAGTAGACAAGTTGTATAGAAGGTATCAGGCTGTTCTAGCTCAGCAAGTAACGAAAGGCTTAGTCGACGGCGTGACGCGTCTAGCTACCCGCCTAGTTGCCTACCTAGTACCAATAGATTCTCAAGAAGCCCTGATCAAGGACCTACAAGAAGACCCTCTAGTCCGCAACGAAATCAGTGCTGCGACTGGTCTACTATCGCTCAAAGCAGGTCGCCTTGTAGCTCTAGCTAGCGTCCTATTCCACATATCTGGTCACGTAGTCATTCCTGGAACAACTGTTGAACCTCCACATATACTTACTATATCGAATCAAGATGGAAGAAGCGGACCAGATAACTGCGAACCCTCCGACGACTGCACCAACTAAGGTAAAAAACCCAAAGCGCGTTGCAGCCGGAAAGGCACTAGCATTAAGCAACAAGCTCGCTAGAGAAGCTCAGAAGAGAGAGTCGACGCGCGAAAGCGAATCGTGCAAAGAAGTCTACGTAGAGAAAGGTCGGTTCGAAAACCTGGCCATCCTCGCAGTCATCGGTACTGGCGCTACATTGGTTGGCACGTACTATACATACAAAAAGTATGTAGATGGCAATAAGAGTGTTGCCACCGTTAGCACGACACAACCTGTAGCTCCGGCAAAGCCAACGGCATTAGACATGGAGTAACCCTTAGAGACTCGAGACCATACTTATATATGGCGAGATGGATAAGGAATTGATGAAGACGGCAACCGATGCATCTATAATTGTTGGACTCGCTGCTGGTATTGGGTGGATCGTAAAAAAGACTACCAAGGAATCTATGCTTAGCGATCCTTCTTCTTCCCTAGTGAATTACGCAAAGTGGACTGCCGTGATACTTGGTAGCTTATACGCAAAGAAATATCTTGAGAAAGAAAAAGAAAAAGAAAAGAAATCGTAACATAATGGCAGCAGCAATTGGAATGGCCATTTTCGGCGCTATATTGAATGCAACGGCATTTACTGGTGGTGGCATACTAGCTAGAATGCTTGGAAGGGGTAGTGATGTAGATGCAGAACGAGAGAGACACGATAGGGCCACCGAAAAACTAGCACGTGAAATGACAGCGTATAGAATCAAACGTCAAAGCTTATATGACTATACACAAGAGCAGGAAGGTCTTGAACGCAAAGCACAAAACGATCAAAGAGATACCAACGAAGCCTTAGTGCAATCCGATAGGTTACGTAAAGCGCTAAAATGGCTCAAAGAGACGAAACCACCCCACTCTGACTACCAACCCTCAAAGAATCAGAAGACTGGCGAGTTGCTCTACGTTGGTGGTGGAATGCTAGGCGTTGGATACGCTATTAGCAAATGGTTATAGAAACGTACTAAGCTACTACTAAGCTACTACTAAGCTACTACTAAGTTACTACTAAGCTACTACTAAGCTACTACTAAGCTACTACTAAGCTACTACTAGCTACTACTAAGCTACTACTAGCTACTACTAAGCTACTACTAGCTACTACTAAGCTACTACTAAGCTACTACTAGCTACTACTAAGCTACTACTAAGCTACTACTAAGTTACTACTAAGCTACTACTAAGCTACTACTAAGTTACTACTAAGCTACAGTACAGGTCATTGGACGCGGCGCCGCGGTTTTCTGCCGAGGTCATTCAGAAATGACCGCGGCGTTTCAGAAATGACCGCGGCGTTTTTGAAAACGCCGCGGTTTGCATATTGAGGTCATCGACCGAGGCGCTTACCGCGGCTCAGAGCCGAAATGAAAATTCTTTTGGAAAGTGAAATTTCACTTTTGGTGAAGTGATATTTCACAAGTGATATTTCCCTTCTTGAGAAGTAGAACAACAAAAAAGTAGCACCACTGTTGATTACTCTAAAAGAAGTATCTTGAAACTGTTTAAAAACTTCTCAATATTTATACACATCATTAATACACATCAACATTTTATTCTTCGTCTGGTTCACGATTTCAACGGCGCCGTTGTTTGTCACTCTAAAACAAACTTCTTCAAACTCGGCACGCTAAACCGCCATTTAAAAAAAGCTTTAACTTCTCGGACTCCGCTCGCTAATAGATTTTTTTCTCAACGGCGCCGTCTGGTTCACGAGTGAAAACATAAGTGAATGACTTATTAAACTATTACTTATTAAAGAAATATAAATGAGTGGTTTGCAATCTACTTTACTTTTAAACTAACAGTACGCAATAAAAAGTTGAAGTTATCGAAGCACGCTAAACCGCCATTAAAAAAAGCTTTAACTTCTCGGACTCCGCTCGCTAATTAAGCAACATCAACATTTTATTCTTCGTCTGGTTCACGACTTCAACGGCGCCGTTGTTTGTCACTCTAAAACAAACTTCTTCAAACTCGGCACGCTAAACCGCCATTAAAAAAGCTTTAACTTCTCGGGACTTCGCTTGCTAATACACATCAACATTTTATTCTTCGTCTGGTTCACGACTTCAACGGCGCCGTTGTTTGTCACTCTAAAACAAACTTCTTCAAACTCGGCACGCTAAACCGCCATTAAAAGAACCTTTAACTTCTCGGACTCCGCTCGCTAAGACACATCAACATTTTATTCTTCGTCTGGTTCACGACTTCAACGGCGCCGTTGTTTGTCACTCTAAAACAAACTTCTTCAAAGTCGGCACGCTAAACGGCGTATTTCGGGGCTTTACGGCGAAAATGAACGTCAGCCTCCAAGATCTTTGTAAAAGTCATTGTATAAAGTTTTCAAGTAAATTTGGACCATATTATGAGCCGTAAAATAAACAAAACAACGGCTGCTCGCTTAGTTCCCAGACCGGCGGTGCGTGGCCCACTTCAAAGCTTGACTCGCTCGCTGAGCGCAAAGCATAACACCAAATAAACTTTTGCTTCAGTGTAGTTTCACATTTACGGCAGATCCTTGTCTTGTTACTAGTATTAAGTAATGGTCCAGATAAGAACTGTAGTGTCTACGGCAAGGAATGTTAAAAGGTGTTAATTTTCTATTATTCTTTCTCGTAATTTCATTGGTTAATACTTATAAATTCAATAGAAACCCATCGAAATAACGCATTTTCATTCGATATTTTTTTGTGGTTTGAATTTATTTTTGATCAAACTAACTATGGTTTAATTTCGAAGAATATCGTATGTGGGGAAAGTTCTCAAATTTGCGATTGAAAAATCCTTTGTTTTCTCTATATCCGATTGGCTGGATGGTGGCTTCTCTGCGTTTTCACAGAAAAAAGAGCCAGTAGCATAAAAAATACTTTATTTTCGAGATGTAGTTTGGACTGTAGATACCTCCTAAAGCCCTTAAGGCATATTCAAGCAATATCGTATGTGGGGGAGGCTCATTGCCGCAGAACAATGGATTCCACTACAGTTCTTATCTGGACCATTACTTAAAAGGTTTCGGCAGAAATCATTGTAAATGCTTGCGTTAGGTATTAAAATCTCAACTCTTAATTTTCACGTGCAATCAGTAAGGCGTGAATGTGTCAGTCAGGCGTGAATGTGTCAGAAAACTTACAGAACATCAACAGAGTTTTGAAGCAACGTTTGTCATATTGAAAACGTGCAAAAACGTCTTTACTCTTATCAGAAAACGTCTACTGGGAAATTGCAATTCCTTCTGAATTAAAAGAGCTTCAATGCATCGGAACACCAGTCAGTTCGCGTAAATGTAAATGAATTGCGCCCCGCGGTATTTGTGTCAGAAATGAGACATGCGTCTGGCTGACAGTTCACAATTGACGGGTTAGGGTTAGTTCGTCACAGTTTATTCCCGTAAAGCTCACAGTTCGATGTGCTGTCGTTTTTTGTTTGTGTTTGTATGTTTAACTTCAAATAAAGCACTCCACGGCGCTGACTAATTCGCCAGTTATTCCCATAAAGCTAACAGTTCGATGTATTGTCGTTTTTTGTTTGTGTGTTTAACTTTCAAATAAAGCACTTCACGGCACTGACTAGTTCGCCACAATCTCACTTGTTCAAGTTGACACATGTACACTGTATCCCAAACCTCGGTTACGACCTCGGTTAGCGCCGCATCCAAGAATGACCGCGGCGTTTTCAAAACGACCGAGGCGTTTTCAAAACGACCGCGGCGTTTTCAAAACGACCGCGGCGGCCGCAAAAATGACCGAGGTTTACCGAGGAAAAACCGCGGTCATTGCACGAGGTACGGACGCGGTAAATGTCCCTATAATTTCCGGCGGGGCTGTACTACTAGGTTACTACAAAAAAAAAAAAACGAAAAAAAAAGGAAAAAAGAAAGGAATGAGGCCTGGTTCTCATTCTTTTCTTTTTTTTTTCATCTGTTGAAGGTTAGAACGTATAGATGTATGATGGATTCTAAACTTGCGAATATCTTCTATGGTCCTATGGGCTATTGGAAAGGTCACTCTGCAATTGGTAAGCTATCGGTAGCAGCGAAAGCATCAGAAGACGTAGCTAGGAGTTGGTTGGAAAAGCAATCTATATGGCAAGTATATCTACCACCACCAAAACACATTCCACGACCGCATTGGACTGTATCGAAACCAAATGAAGTCCACCAAGCTGATTTGATATTTCTACCACACGATCGCCCTGGGCGTGGACGGAAGCTATACAAGTACGCATTGGTAGTAATCGACGTAGCTTCTCGATACAAAGAAGCCGAACCTTTGGCATCTAAAGATAGTGGTGAAGTTGCTGCGGCATTCGAACGAATCTATAAACGTAGTCCACTCGAATGGCCAAAGACGTTGCAAGTAGATCCTGGTAGAGAATTCATGGGACGTATGTCTGAAACGCTAGAACTACATGGTACGAAAGTTCAACGAGGTGAGGCTGGTAATCATAGAGCGCAAGGCTTCGTCGAACGAGCAAATAGAACTCTAGCCGAGAGATTGTTTGGGTATCAGTATGCACAAGAGATGGTACTTACTTCGGAAGGATCAGATGAGCGTAGTAGAGAATGGGTAGTTCGTTTACCAATGGTTATCAAAGCCATGAACAGTGAGGTGACTCGACTTACAGGAAAGGAGCCTTCGAATTCTGTAATGACGCAACAAGTAGATCTGAAGACTCCTACGTATTCGCGCACCGTTGGATTGAGAGAAGAGCGCCTACCATTCGACGTTCTAGTTCGATATCTCTATGCACCAGGAGAATTGGAAGGAGGTGAAAAACGTAGAGCTACTGATCCTGTATGGAGTTTGCAGATATACACCATTTCGCGAAGTGTAGTATCTTCGGGGCAGCCTGTGCTGTACTACCTTGCGAAGCGAGAAGGGAAGAAGGACGCACCCAAACGTGGATTCGTTCGTGAAGAGCTACAAGTTGTTCCTAGGGATACGGAACTACCACCAAAAGGAATTCTGTTTGTACCCAGACGCTAGACAGCGTACTCTATTGGCTCGGTGTGGATTCCATCGGGAAGAACGCGTCTTTTGTCGTAGTAAGCCGATAGCCCAAGCTTCCATTGTTCGTAGGTTGCTATACCTTCTGGCAATAGGCGGAAGCCTCGGTTCTTCGCTATGTCGATACTACCCTGGAGGGCTGTTTCGAATCGATCCCACGAAATGTCGTTGTGCCGCCTAGACATACCTTTAGCGGAATACTTCTTGCTGCCACCCGTATCGACGTAGTAGGCTTTCGAGCATAAGGCAATGGCGCGCTGTCCTTCGAATTCGAGTTTGAAGAGTCCTGGGGTACGACTGCTCCACTTGTCCCAAGCTAGCCATTCCTTCCTTTCGGCTTCGAAATCCTCACGTAGCTCGAGTCTTACAACCTCATCGAGGCTGTTTCCCGAGATGGCAATGTACGCACTGTCCGTGTCCATTTGTATATATTCGAAATCCTTGCGATCGATGTACTTGTCGAGGAAGTCGTAGTAGAACTCAAGCATACGCAGCTTTGCGAGCTGGTACACAGAGATACCTACTTGGAAAGGGCGTTTGATTCGGATCTGGTCCTTTCGGCTCTCTAGTTCGTATGCCTCGCCAATCTCTTCCAGGTCTTCGAACCAAACGCTTCGCAATGCTTTGTCCACAACCTTCTCGTCTTTTGTATAGGTGACATTTGTTTGGCGTCCCAAGTCTTCGAGCAACTTTCCATAGGCGCTGTTTCCTAGTAGCTTGAACACATCTGCCAGCAAAGCCTCACCTTTGTCTACGTCTCCCATACGTCGCGCCTCAGTGACTTGGTCCACGAACCATCCGAAGATTTCTTTGGGTTCGTAGTCTATCGTGCGGTAGACAGCAGTGATCACTGCGCCATGGTCTAGATACCAAAGTAGAAGAGGAGCATAGAGTAGCAACTTCTTTCCAGAGAGACTCCCAACTAGCTTTGTTTCCTCGCTGAGCTTTCTACCAGTCTTTTCAAGGTAGGCCAACATTTGTGGAGGAATTGCTTCCTTGGGAATTTTCTTGTTGTAGAAGAAGGGGGGCATCTCCTCAAATTCCTTCCACAATTTCTTTGGTATCTCGATGTCTACTTCTGCATATCCAAACCACGTTCCACCGAGTAGACATTCGACGAATCCTTCGGTGGCTGGACCTGGATCATCGTAGTGCACGACCTTTTCCTTTCCACAAGGCATTTCGAATTCCATCGTGGAAAGATATAGGGCGTTGGCATCGTATCCAAGAATCTTACGACAAATCTTAGTTCCTCCCTGATGACTACGAATCTTAGTCACTCCGGCTTCGTGGCGTCTGGTGAACACTATGCTTGGACCTCCTACGACAGCGTCTTTCAGCATGTGGTAGGCTTCCTTACTTGGAGCGTACATCTCAGCTCCCCTTTCTACACTACCTCGAAGCAGGAACTGTAGCGAGACTCCTGGGATGGACACTGCATCTTTCAGCATGTCTACTCCTTTCTCGTGATAGAAATCTCGCATCTTTTCGAGTGCCTCTAGGAATGGAACTACATCTAGGTTGTTGTAGTATCGTAGCCAGTCTGCAATGGTCTCCATTCCCTTGTCGAGAAAGGTGCGCTTGCAGTCTTCGAACTCTTCCCTAGATAGTATGTGTTCTCTTTTCAACTTCGAACCCCACTCTGGATAGTCTGGTAATCCAATGTGATCCAACTTGTCGGGAGAGTCGAACCACTCATATGGGAAGAAACTCTTTTGCAACTCGCATCCATAGGCAGTGATCCAACGTTCGTAAGAAGTTCCAGGTCCAAGGTAGTTCATCACATCGAGGAAACGGAAATCGGGAGTCAAGAGAAACATAGTGGTGTTGTCTTTCTTTGCCACCCGGACCTTTGAACAGGTGTCGGCAATGGTTCCTACGAAGTGCTCCCTGATCAGGTTGAGATCGTACCTGCCAGAGTTGAATCCCAATACGGGAACTTGGCTGATCCATTCGTTGATCTTCACTTGTTGTGCCTTCGATAGGGTGTCAAAGGAGAATTCGGGTGTCCTAGGACAAAACTGTTCTGCAATGACTTCTTGGATCGCTTTCGCTCTTAGCTGGAGTTCTTCGACAAAGGCAGTTATGAGTTCTTTTGGATCGCGTCGACAGATGTGGGTTGGTGTTCGATCGTACGTGTCGGCAATTGATACTGATATTGGGACATGAACGTTTTCGATGGTCAATCGGTCCGTTGGTTGTCTTCCTTTCGTTGTATCGAGATAGGCTTCGAAATCGTAAACTATGGCATGTGGATAGGCGGTTTGCGTTGGAGTTGGAAGCGGTTTGTTTTTCTTCTTTGTAGAGCAACCCCAAGCCTCCACTACTACATAACCTGCCTCACGTAGACTCTCCGTTCTTTCGCAGGTCTTGAGATAGAGCCTCCTTTCCCTAGGGAAGCATTTCGGGCAGCCATGGAAATAGCATCCATGAAATTGGAAGATGGTTTTCGAAAGAGGTTCGTAGCCGTCGACCGGTGCTCCTTCGATCCAATGCTCTCCACCATGCCCACAAGCTGCGTGATGAATGTGTTGCCCAATCCTTTCGGCTTCGCGTTCCAACCAGCATAGAGCGACTTTGCTAGCGGTGCTCTCTGGCCAGAAGGCTTTTTCGTATGCCGACTGGGGTACTGTGATTACTTTTCCGGGGCAAACAATCTTCGTTTCTCCACGACTGCAACGATCTGCATGGCGTTGAAGGTGGCAAGCCTGTGTGAACCGTTGCTTACAGTCATTACATACGTAGATGTGCCCTAGCTTTTTGACGTCCTTGATATAGAAGGCATGTCCTTCGTATATCCCAATCGTCATCGTATGCTTGTAGTGAGCTGCATGTCGTGTCAGATGCCAAGCGCCATCCTCCGTGGGTTCATACACCCGAATACCAATTCCAAATCGTAACTCGACTTCCTCCAGCTGGTCTAAGGAAGTTCTGGGAACATCTTGCGTGGGCGCTGTCAGGCGATAGAAGTCCTGGGCAAGTTTTCGAGCCTTGACGCAACACCTATCTGTTCGTGCTCCTTCGTGCATGGCAAGGCAGCGCCAAAGACATAGGTTGTCACCATATTGATCAAGGGCAAGCATTCCTTTCTTATGGCGAAGCCATTGGGGTAGTGGGCCTGTTCCCAACAGAAGCTGACGATCGATCACGACTTTGACATCCACGTAGATCCAACGAACGAAGGCCCATTGGGTATTTGGTCGATTGATGTTGTCAGGATTCAAACGAGCTGTCTCTTTGCTATTGATCCACTCTTCTGCATCTCCTAGGATGTTCACCCATGGAGAGCCGGGGACAGTCTTGGAGAATAGCATCACACGCCCGTCGTTGACATTGCGAATGCGATAGGTGTAGCTGTAGCGTAGGTAGAAGCTGGTGGTTACCTTTGCAACTAACTTTTCCATGATCCTAGGAGTCAAATCTCCTGCCACACCTTGGAAGAAGCGCCATCGAATAGTACGGCGGCCTATCTCCACTCCCTCGAGCATTCCATCTCTCTCCTCTAGAATGGCACCTGCCTCTCGAGCTAGACTACGTGGAAGTGGCTCACTACGCAGTCTCGCCATTCTCCCTTCGATATAACTATACGTTAGGATAGCTTTAACAGATACTCCAAATTTAGATTTCTAGGTGTAAGGCTGTTGCAGAGCAATCGATGTCGATATAACTATATGTAATCATATCTCTAATAGGATTATCAAGTTGGATTTTATGTGTAAGAATGTCTAGTGACGATTTGGCTGACCCTTAGTTACCCCTAGTAGTATAGGCGGGATTAAAATTATACAGAAATCCACTTTTTGATGCTTGAAATTTCTTGTACAAGGCGTCCATAACATTACAACTTTTTGAGTTTTCTTGTGCAAGAAAAAGTGGTATAATTTTAATCCCGCCTATACTACTGTCTCTAACCGATTCTGTAGTACAACTATATTTTTATATGTTGTTGAGTTAAGGTTTATCGTTGGCCTTGACTTCCCTAACCTATATTTGCCTTCATATGTGGGCCTTACTCAGTTTGGCTTTCGATATTTTTTTAGCTTTTCCTCTTTGTTAAACACAAGATGAAAACTAGACACTCAACAAGAGATTGAGATGCAGCGATTACATTGCTTCTGGGGTATTTTGACAGCTTTCAGAACATACACAGCAAAATGTAGCAGGAGATGATTCAACGAGAGATGCATGGCCAACGCGTTTTTAACACATTTAAAGAGGTGGGGTTGCGCATTAGGGCACTCCAGACGGCGTGGTTTTTTTTCATCGCTCTTTTCTCCCTTCCATTTTTTTATATGAATGTAAACAACATAAAGGGCTAAGAAGTCTATTTTCAAGCAACTTAGACAACCAGATTGATAAGATCAAGAAAAGGAAACGCGACACGGCTTTCGAATGTTGCGCATGTCCTTGACCTAAAAGTAAAAACCGAATCTATTACCATAACACCATATTTCAGTCTGTAAATATTTAAGATGATGAGAGAGTATTTTAAACTTTCCGATTTGTTAGCAACTACGTGAAAGGAAAATCTGAATTTTGCAAGCCCACAATTATGTAGTTATGAGGTTGTGAAACTAAATGAAACGTTGATTTTTCGAACAAACAAAGTGAAACCAGCTAAAATATCAAAAGCAAGTATTTCCTATTATCTTGCCCTCGAAGCTCCATTTTACTGGGAGAATGTGCCAAAATCTAGATGTTTCCATTCAGCTTAGCCTGCTTGCAGGCGGTGGAGGGTGTTTTTTCGCGCAGCAAACGGGTGTTTTTTCGCGGCCGCCATATTGGCCGAGCATGATTGAGACCTGGGATCGAATGACAAATGGAGGGGGGTGGGGGGTAGGGGGGAAGCAGATCTGAAAGACCGCCTGCACGAAAGCCCCTGGTTTCTGAGTACAAAACTCGTGATTGGTTAAGCGGCTGTCAAAGAAACAATGTCGTGATAAAATCGTCTGGTGTGACAAAAATAAAAATGGCGGACACGAAGGAAGCTATAGATCGAGCGTTGTGTTTCTTAAATTCAAAATCAAAATCGATTGTCCTGAAGTCGGAACAAGAAACCGCTTTGATAAGTTTACTAAGAGGGGAGGATGTTCTTGCCGTTTTACCGACGGGCTTTGGGAAAAGCATGATTTTTACACTGTTTGCTCTGACAGAACGAGAGCTGCGGAAAAGACCGATCTCAGTTTTGGTTGTTTCTCCGCTGAAAAGTGTAATTGCCGACCAGCTTGCTGAGCTACAAGGTATCTGTACGGCGGCAGAACTTACTTCCGATAGCTTACAACACATCCTGGATGATCCCCCGACATTTATTTATACATCAGCGGAACAAGCTCTCGAGGAACGTTTTCTTCGCGCCCTCAAAGAGTCAAAGTCAGAACTACACAAGCGCATATCCCTGCTTGTCGTCGACGAATCCCACACAGTGGAAACATGGACGGGAAAAAGGTATTTTGTAATTTCTATAGGCATTTAGTTTACTATCTTTCGCGCTAATGAAGAACGAACCTCTAGTGCGGGCTCTACCAAAGCCAGTTTTCGTAAGTTTCTCTAATTAAGTTTTTAATACACTTACAACCACGCGATCAAACAAGAACATAATGGCTTACACCGAGCAGCTGATTCATAGTTGCTTGTTTCCAGGCGGTAGATGTGTTGTAACTTACACTCATCCAATATGGCCGCCAACGAAGTCTTATTTACTGCCCAAAAGTAATACTTTCCTTCCCAGCTTCCGTCTGCTTGCTTTCTTCATATTTGAAATGAATTCATGATACATGTTTCTCTTTTAGGAAAACTAAAGGCACGCAGCAGGCATTTAGGGAGGCATATGGCAGACTGTCCATTCTACGGTCAATGTGCAAAGAGAGTAAGTGCATACTCAACTATAATAGTCTGTGCAGTTATTAACAACAACAACATAATTTATTTGTGTCAATGAATTACAAAGTGATACTTAATGGCGAAAGAGAATAACAGGGTTGACACGAGCTGTCAAACCTTGTAAATTATCTGCCTAAAACACAGTCTAGCACTTGTGTTATCTGAGTGTACATGTGCGGATGATAGAATCATTCATTCTAATAAAACCCTTAGTAAAACCTTAGAAGATTAGTGTCACCAACTTTCTAAGGTGACATTGTTATGTTCAGTATGCTTATTTCTGTGATGTATACAGTATAAAATTTACACACATGAAGGAGAGGATTGCGATTGCATTTTTATTGGAATATTAATTACTTTTTAGGGGTTCCAATGCTAGCACTAACTGGCACGGCAGATGCAACAACACAGAAAACTATAATGGAGGAATTAGTCATGACAACAAAAACAACAAGGGTGTTTGTTAGTCCAAACAGGACAAACTTAAAGTTTACTGTGAACAAAGTGAAAAAGGAACAAATGCTGAACCAGTTATCCTGGCTTGTGAAGGAAGCAAAGGATAAAGGAGTTAATATGCCCAAAACAATTATTTTTTGCAACACACTCAACAACATTGCTGCTGTGGTTAACTGGTTAATGATGAAACTTGGCTCTGCAGCTTTTCATACCCCACAATCAAGGAAGCGGGAAGATTGTATAATAGGTATCTTTCACTCCCTTACACTAGAGCAAAATAAAGAAAGGGTGTCTTTATCATTGAAAGGAGATGGGATTAAAAGGATTGTTGTGGCAACAACAGCTTTAAGCATGGGAGTGAACTTCCCGGATATTAGATGTGTAATAATGTTTGGCCCAGCCAGAAGCATCTTGGACTTCCATCAGGAGGCTGGGCGAGCTGGAAGGGATGGACTATTGTCTAATGTCATTCTTAACTACTATGGCCAGCAAATCACACACTGTGAAGATGATGCAAGGAACTTCTTGAAGAGCACTGGCTGTGTCAGAGTGGCTGCCTATACCTCCCTGGATTCAAACATCTCCCCATTGCTGCCTTTACACAACTGCTGCAACGTATGCAGCACAACTTGTAAATGTGGTTGCCTTCAGTCTAATGTGGACAGAATCCCAGAAGAAATAGATGGAAAAGTGAGGGAGGTCTCTCAGGATGACAAGGCATTATTACTGGATGCCCTCCAGGAGCTGAAAAATGGTCTAGACATCCAATCTCAACCTATATTGCCTTTTGGATATACACATGGCTTTTCTGATGAACTAATACAAGATGTCATTGAGAACTCTACCACAATTTTTTCCTTGGAGGATATTTTAAGATATGTGCCAGTGTTTTCTATACAACATGCCATAATGATTTGGGAGGTATTAAGTGATATCTTTGATGACTGTGAAGAAGTACATGTAGAAGAGATGGCTATTCAGGACATTAATTCCCCAACTGGAAGGCATGACATTAATAATTGTTTACTTAACAGTGATTATGACAATGTAACTGAAGTTACTGAATTAGATTTCTTATAGATCTTCTATACTATTATCACTGCAAATAATACAATTCTTGCAGCAGTTTGATTTGCCTTATTCCAGAATAAGAATACTGAATACAAACAGTAGAATTTGCTTTTACACTGATTGTACTTTTCGTCATATTGAGGAAAGTTACCATTGATTTCAAAACATCATTTTGCATATTCTTAGTCTGGAATAGGGATTATCAAAAGCATACCGGTACTTGTTTTACAGGGCTTGTAATAATTATTACGACCAAATAGGTGCCCATGCAAGCAAAATGTGAGCCTGGCAAACTTTAAGCAGCTAGGTTGACAGAAAAGTAAAAACATGCACCTAAAAGTTATTTTTTGGTGTCCACACTGAAGTATATATTTGGTTTCCAGCTAAGAAAAAAAAAATGTTCATTTCAGCTAAAATCTTTACAACATGCCTGTTTGCTCTCAATGAGGCCTGAATTAGAGATCAGAAAGACCTTTAATCACTAAGGTCTGGTTGAGTCTAAACAGGTGTGTTGTAAATATATTAGCTGAAATGAACCGTTTTCCAAAGCACATGAATAAAGCCATTTAGGCTCTTTTCATTCTCAGCCCTTTAAATTAACTAATATACACCTTTTCAGTATCATTTCTTTATGATAGATAGACTAGAAGTCTGACAATTGAACAATTTATATCTTAGGGAGTGGTCATTATTTATGGGTAGGGGGTGTTGGCAAACGGGAAGGGGGGGGGGGCATAAAACGTTTCATCCACCTTTTTAGGGGGGTTAAGAAAGTTTGACTAACAAGTAGAGGGGGGTTCAAAAAGTTTTTGATACTGACATCCCCCATTTCCCAACCCCCCCCCCATCCATAAATAATGACCACTCCCTAAATACTAAATGGCTCAGTAGAAATATTGGTTAAAACATCCTCACATGTCTTAACATAATATTAATAGTAAAAAATACACAACAAAACAGCAAAAAAGAATTTTGGATGATACAGCAATACTGTTGTATACACCTGTTTCAAAAACGTTGTTGGAGGGAAATAAGAAAGCTGAGACCAAGAGGAATTATGGGAGTCGATTGTATTCTGTCTGGCTCCATTGTGTTCATTTGAATAGGATGAACTTCTTTTCAATGAAGCCATTGTTATCTCAAGAATAGGCAAGTTTTTTCTTTTGTCCTTAGGGGGCTTTCATTTATTAGGGTTAGGGGGGTTGGCAAGATTGTGTGTGTGTTGGGGGGGGGGGGGTTACGTAGTTTTGGGAAGCATCGTAGGGGGGTTATGAAATTTACAGCAAGCTTATGGGGTGGGTTATGATCAAACTACTTGAAAAATGAGGGGGGGGGGGGTTGTGTAATATTTTAAGTACAAAGGGGGTTGTGTAATGGAACGAGGAAACAAACCCTACGAGTTTCTCAAACTATATATAGACTCCCACTGCTTGACATGGTCTGTCATCCAGGTATGTAAATCACGGTAATCCAGCTTCTTTAGCAGTGTTGAACTAAAACCTAGAAATGATGCATGGCCTAATCGTCCATGCTGGTATTCAAAAGCCTTTATCTGCATCAAATCCTTTGTGATTTGTGAAACAGCTACTTCAGGCTTGCCAGATGTGCGAAATCCCATGGAGCCTTTCATGGCACAGTCTCTGTCAACACTTTCCAGAATCAGTTCAACAGGTTCTATGGTGTTGGCGATGCGCTCTGCTGATTGCTCATTTATATTTGCACCGAGTGCCTTCCACATGGTTTTGACAATTTTGTTCATTTGCTCCATCCGCAAATCCAGTGGGATGTTCCCCCCTTTTGTTCCATGTTTGTTATAAAATCGGTTCCACATCAAGTTATGGGACTCTTTTTCTGACAGCACACCAGCAATTTTGACCAGATATAATAGGATTGCATATGAATACTTTGTCTTGCCATGGGCTTTGTAGAGCAGAAGTGCAAATTTATATAGCTCATGCAATCTTTCCCCATCCCCTTCTTTGATGGCATCATCAAACTCCATAAGAGTGAGGCCCATCACTAACTTGGAGCGGTGGTAATTATAGAGGTTATCCTCTGTGGATTCAGACTCCATGACTTGATCTCCATTACTGGAAGGACAGAAATCTGGATGGACTTTCTCATGGCTACAAAAAAGAACAGAACAAATAGTGAAGGGGCTCTGTCATGGTCATCTGGCCAAAACTGGCTCTATAAGACTATCTCTTCTGGATCAATCCCAAATCCATCATTGACAATTTAAATGACTATAAAGAAATAAATTATTCATGCTCAATGCTGTATATATGCAATATTTCATCACATTTGCTGGTGCGATATCAAAAATCTTGTTAGGATGACATGTTTTCATAGTGCAAATAACATTCCATTTCCATCCATGCCATTTTAGCTCCTATAGAAACTTTTAGTTTCCTAGTTTATTTGTGTGGCAGAATGATGTATTACTTGTTGAGCTTTGAGTAAGAGTTGCATATTAACATTGTAAATAATTCATTGCTTTGTCATTTAGCCTTTCCTGTGCAAACATGTACCTGTTTCGAACACTTCTCGTAGAAAATACCAGACCACATGCAGCACGGCAATAGAAATAGCCATATGCATCTCTTTCGTCATCACCCTGGTATTGATCATGCATATGTGAATGATCCTTTACTTCATGCCTTCGATGAAACAGAAAAAGTAAAAACTTTTAGTTCATTTAGAGATAAAGGGCGCATTTTTGGGGTAAATTTTCCAGGCATTCCGAAAACGGAATATAGTGAAAAATCATAGTTGTTTAACTAGTAAAAATATTTCCAGAGGACGTACTAAATGTAGCAACTATTTTCTACAAGTATATCCTAAGGGCCATGAAAGAATTAAGATTTTATAAAGTGACAATGAAGTAAATACAGTAATTGAAAGGCTCGCAATGAAAACAGGTTACCGGTAACAATGAAATAAGGAGCACTTGATTATATTGTGAACCCTGGTTGTAGTACAGTTATACATACTTTTTCCTTCCTGAATGGAATGCATATGTCTTGTTACAGTTTGGGACTCTGCAGGGAAACCTTGAGGCCCCTGATGCTTGCAATTCCTCCACCTGTTCAACTAGAGGTTTGATCCCTTCTTTTTCAATGATGTACTTGTTAACATAATTGGTACATATTTCTATAAGCCATTTCCTCCTCTTTTCCTTGGGAAGGTTTCTGCTAGGTGGTAGAGCAGAGGCAGGAGAGTCTGAAAGCACAACAATTACAAACCGAAAAGGATTCTGGTAGTCGTCGTAAAATATGCCATTAAGTACAAATGCCCTATTAAATTATTTTTTGCTCAGTTTCATAAAATTGTTTAATTCATCTGAAAATTTGCCAATGTTACAGTTATGAAGTAGATTGTCATTCAGGGGTTTCGAATGTGTGAACATGAAGAAAAGTTCAAAACTATGACAAACAACATCAGGACGTAGTCTCTATCAATGTTCATCAATAGTCCCTCTCATGTTTGTAGTAAAAAGTCATTTAATTACCATTTTGAGCAACATATTTTAATCTACAATTGAGTGGTTTCTTTAATCTAATATGCCCCTCTGCAAATTGAATTCCCCTTTTTGATGGGGTATACATTTCCCCGCTTTAGTGAGGTATGAACAATGTGGAATATTTCCCCCCCCCCCCAAAATATAATAATTTACCTTCCATAGTTTCCATGCCCATCATTGTCATGAAGGAGGCACAAATATGTGCTTCAACTTCTCGTAGGTGAAATTCCTTATATTCGTTGTAATGGCCTTGGACGCCTTTCGCAGCATTTGTTTTTCCTGTTCTGTTCATATTCGCCCTGGAGGTGCCTAGTTCTCGGGCCGAAGAATCTTTAACAAAGATGTCTTGCTCCACCTGCAATCAACAATAACATGATTCAAAAAGAAACGAAATGGTATGGCAGGTATTGACAATTAACAGACATGTCAGTTTGACATGATACATGTATATTGTGGAGGACTTATATCATTTCCAAATCATTTGCTGAGGGAAGGAATTCAATCAATAACTTTATTTCATCAACTTTAGCTACACTGTATCTACCCCCCAACTTCTTTTGAATTTTCATGTAGTTTCCATTAATATCCTTTTGCCAATTTTAGAGATATGCTATGACAGTACCCTATCTGCTTTAGGGATAACTGGCAGGGCATATTAATAAATTATAATTATCTGAACATTAGAAGTAGAGTAACAAAGGTAATTACCATGTACAAATTATACTTTGCATGCCAGTCGGCAAACTCTGTCTCAATTCCATCCAGTCTGTCAAAGGGGTTTACACCATCCTGGTATGTCCACTGTGTGTTGCGGGATCCCTCCTCAAATAGCTGGTCACCATGTAGAGGCACTGTCTCCAATATTACAGTCTCCCCACTGCTTGTTTTGGCTGTAGGAACATACTTTTCCTCATTTGATATAAGCAGTTGGGCCATGTCACCAGCAACATTCGGATTCAAAAATTCTACACCAAGGGAACACTGCATCAAAGAAAAGAAAAACAATTAAGCCTTTATATAACTTCACCTGATAGATAAATATTTCTGCATGAAACAAAAACATCACAATGAATGAATCAGAATTGTTTTTAAATTGTGACATATGGAGCACTGCTTTTCTGTTTTTATTTTGAGTCCTTCTGTTATTCTTTTTTTTAATCAACCCCTAATAAATCAATTAAACTCCAGAAGTCATTGTGTAGACCCTACCTCCTCTCTACACTAATCCAGATACATGAACATTTAAAAATGCTAAATTTTAATTTCACATGCATCTTTATAGTGATACTCACTATTTACTGTCATTGTTATAATTCAAATGATAATGCACCAACCACAGTTTGAAAAGCCTGCTGTGATCTAAATGTATGAAACATTGGATCTCTAGTTGGCACATTAATAACAAGGATGGGGACATTGCAAGTAGTATAAATGGATAAACAGATCTACCTTCAAATTTGGAATTGGATTACTTACACTTTCTGATTTTTCTGTAATGTTCTTTGTGTACTTGTGGGAGATATGGTGTATCACCACATCCCCAAGGGACTTGAATTCCTCCAAGTACTTGCAGATCACTCTGCTTACAAGCACTGCCCATCTGCTCACTAGGTTGTCTTGTACTGCTTTAACTGGCAGGAGATCAGCCAATTCAATATCTTTCATGGGTTTGCATGGTGTGGACCCTGAAAGCTGCGGCTCATTTACTCTGTTTGTAACAGCATATTGTTGAGTCCAGTGTAATGAACGGTTTTTGTAGTCTGAAGTTTGTATACGGGCATTGATCATCAGGTCAATATTGTCACCCACAATCCTGAAAATGCAGAGAAGTTAATGATTGTCACTTACAATGCATTTGACTTGTGGCATGACAGCCTAATCATAGTCAATTTTGTGTATCAGAGGTTTATTTTCTGAGGCAGGGGGTTGAAAATGGCTAAAGGAATTCTATAAAGTATAACTAAATTGTAACAGTTACTTGATTTGCTGTACCGGTATTATTTCATAGTATGGTATGAGTTCATTCCTAGAGCCTCTCGTCTGATGAGTCAGTTAAGTTGTGGTTTTTAGCATACATATATTCTGCTTTTATTATTATTAGTAGTATTATATTATTATTAGTATTATTATTAGATCTGTTATAAATTCATTAAACTGAAAATCATCCACTACGAAGACAGAAACCCTATTTTCAATAAATAAAAACATCCAGGCACTTACTTGTATAAAGGAAGTGCTGATGCTGAGAGCTGGTTTAGGGCTGCTTTAACAACTCCTACTGTTAAAACTCCACCTTGATTAATGCCATCCAAGATATCTTTGCAGTGTTCGATCACATTCTGGTCATACACATACTCAAATGTAATCAACTCTGATGGATCTACAGCACCATCTGATTGTATCCCATCCTCCAAGTTTGTACCAGTCACTACATCTGTTGCTAATTCTACAAAATCAGTATTCATTCCTGCTATGGTTACTCCATCTGTCTTGGATTCTTCACCTACATTTGCAGCAGCTACTAGACCTGTTTCTGATACTGCATCATCTTCACCACCAAAGACAGTACTGTACACTCTATCTTTTTTCTGATACCACAACTCCAGCTCCCAATTCTACACCAGACACTCCATCTGTTTCTGACACAGCTTCCAAGTCTGATACTATGATTTCTGGCCCCTGGTCTGCTACCATGTATGTGTCTATTTCATCCACCAAGTCTGCAGTCACATCTGTCTCTAGATCAAGTATTTCATCGTCCCACATGTATTCTTCAGCCACTTCGTCTGTTTTTACAACCTTGACTCCTGGAGAATCTGCTGCAAACACTCCCTCTATTATTATTCTCAGCTCTGTGTCTGAATAGTCATCCACTGTTGCACTCTTATCCAACACTTCTCTCAGCAATGAAGCTGCAGATTTCTCCTTTTCTATTTCCGATTTCCATGCCAAAACTTTTGCACGGCATTTCTCACCCATCTTTCTCTGGAAATTGACAGTTGAGTCGGGTGACATGCAGATTCCCAGCTTGCAAAGTCTCTCCATGTCTTCGTTTTTTGTTCCAGTGTGAAACAGGATTGTTGAAATCCGGTAAGCCAGTGCGGACATCTTCGAATTTCTAGCTTTAGCTGCGGATGCTGTCGATAGAGCCATGGTGTTTATGAACCTCAAGTGTTCCTCTTTTTCTTTGTTTCTAACTCCAACAGCTCCTTTGAGTGAAGCAGTCCAAAATGGACAGGCGGAGGCACATTCTTTCACGAAATCTCTGTTCGAAAACTTCGCAACTTCGACAGGCGATTTTGCACTTAACATCGACTTGCTACAATATTCTTTAAACTCTCCATCCACAGTTCTGCGCAAAGGCTCTGAAAGTTCCGACCTAAGTTGTTCAAGTTTAAACACTAAATTAGCTACAATGTTCCACTTCTTTTTGCAGATATTAACTACTAACGATTTGGATTCTTCGGTGAAAGAGCTGCGACTTTCCACATTACCATTAGGATAAACAATTACAACTTTTACATCGGTTGCGGTAGGCTTGTTTACGAGTTCCTTTATATTCAAGTGCGCGAAAATAGCGCTTTCGTTTTCTTTGTTTTGTTCGAAAGCCAGCGATTTCTTTGCACCTTGTGTTCTTTTGAGATGTTTCTTGGTGGTATGCTGCTCTGGTGAAATCGTCGTAGGCAACTGCCTCTTAAACCGTGGCGCCTCGCAACTAACTTCTGAAATATCGCACGGCTGTCCTGAACACTCGATAGTAGACTTCTGCCTTTCTTCAGCTGACTTAAGCAACTTGAAAAATCGATATGTGCTTCTTATATAACGCCCGCATTGCTTACAAACTCTGTCAGATAAATGCGAAGAGTGCACAAATTCAAAACCCAGTTCGCTACAGATATCATGCAAAGTTTTGTCAGCTATATCCTGGAATTCGGGGCCAGTGTATTCTTTTCTTTTCGGTATCACGAACAAATTTTCCGTACTGATGTAGCTCGTTTTACCATAACGAAGAACTAGCTTGGTACAGCAAAATCTACATTCCTCGTTTGCTACGTTGTCGTTGGATTTCTTTTTGTTTGCAGGTTTTTTCGGCGTATCCCCACGATATTCCATCCTCGATCCACCTGAGTTTGGCAACTGTAGCACGAGGGCAGATCTGGCACGAGGGTTTGTTTTGATCGAGACGCTTTAGCAGATTCGAACAAAAGGCTGTCGTAGTTCTTTTTGATTGGTCCGGTGAGAATGCGTTACAAGTTATGTGCGTGGTGGGCGTGTACTCAGAAACCAGGGGCTTTCGTGCAGGCGGTCTTTCAGATCTGCTTCTTCTCCCCCAACCCCCTCCCCCCTCCATTTGTCATTCGATCCCAGCTCTCAATCACGCTCGGCCAATATGGCGGCGATGATCCGTTTGCTGCGCGAAAAAACACCCTCCACCGCCTGCAAGCAGGCTACATTCAGCTTGGCTAACGGAATCTTTGTTCAGGACTGCCTGGATGAATCATGTTTTCGTCGTGTACTTCCAACGACAAAACACCCAGTTACCTCCGCAATTACTTGAATGCTTGATGCCTTGCTTAAAATTTATAGCAACTAAGAATTGCATTTAATTCTTGGTTTCCTTTTCGGAAATGTTTTATGGAAATTTGTTTAAATAGAGTAGACATACGGTCATTCCCGCGTTGTGTAAACTCAGTGCCAGTCGATTTTTGATAATTGATCTTCTGATCGTGAGTGTGTGAGAATTATTCTGGTATTTATACGGTTCGTAAATTACTTCATAAAAGCAATACATTTCCTTGATCATGTCTATGTTCGTTAATATAAATCGGATTATCGACTTAAGATGTTCAATCTTTATTGCGATATCCCAACATCACGCGTGTTTATATGTGAAAACATTGACATAGAAAATGAATTGTATTGCTTTATGAAATAGAGAAGGTAATTGATTTCAATTCTTAATAATGAGTGCATATGCTTTGCACATATATATAACAGTTATATAGTTATTGAAACAATAATCTACCAGTTTTGTTGGAATATGCACTGATATTTGTCCGTGGAGGTTTTCTGTTCCGAGAACCGAACAGTTCACGGCATTGAAGGTTGAGGAAAACTGTGAGTTTTGAGGAAAACGTCTAAGGAGAAATATAAGTTCATATTTCAAAGCCAAAAATAAATAATGTTCCTGCACATGCTACGCTCAGAGGAGGTATATTCGTTGATAACCTCCGTCCGGCGGAGAGAGAATATCAAGAAAATATCACGTGATACGATTCCGTGTGAACATTGATGTTTCCTTACCTGCTATTGTGGTATCTGCTGTCGCACTGGACATAATATCCCAACAGTCTGTCGTCACAGATAAATTGAGCTCGTAACGGGTTCCTGGGACCAGTTCATTTAGCGTAGTTACTAGACCATCAGTACTTGTGTCTTTAAATTCTTTTAATCCATGAACTTTGAAGGCAGGCCAGTAGTACTTAGTTCCCGTAAAGTTAAGCTACAGTAATATAAACACATATTTATTCGACTATTCAGTTGTGGTAGACTAGTTGGACATTCCACTTATAAGTGGAATGCTAATTTCTTTTTATGTAATGATTTCAATAAGGCAATATAATAATAGCCTGGTGGTTAGTTTTACTTCGCCAAAAATTCGAGACATGGTGTTGCGCAACACATATTTGAATGCTGCTGACTGTGTGAAATGGGTCGTGAAAATTTACAGAGAAATGTATAGAGATACTAAACATTTTCCTTTTATATCGCGAAATACGGTACAATCTTACACTCGTTCTCAATAACACGTGCAGGTTCGAAACGAAACTCCTGACTTCGAAGTCGTTTCTGGTGGATGTCAATCAAACGGTTTCCATGGAGTTTGAAGTGAACCGTTGTGTGAGTAAATTCGGGAAACTAGCATTTTATAAACATGGCAAAGTCTTTCCCAAAGTCGCTTAGATGGAGAGTAATCATGCTTAGAGCCAAGGGTTTGCAAAATAGGGAAATCACATAAACTTTATGTGTGAGCGAGCGGTTTGTGTATAAGATCAAAATAGGGAAATCTCATAAACTTTATGTGTGAGCGAGCGGTTTGTGTGTAAGATCAAAATAGGGAAATCGCATAAACTTTATGTGTGAGCGAGCGGTTTGTGTATAAGATCAAAATAGGGAAATCGCATAAACTTTGTGTGAGCGAGCGGTTTGTGTATAAGAAATCTGATTGTTTATATAATTATTTTTTTATAGCTTCAAAGGTCTTGGAAAAAGAATTATAGTTATTTTTATTCATCCAGTTGCAGATATGCTCCTTATAAGAGGTTTTATCGAGCAATACCCTCGAGCTCTACCTTGACGAGCTCCAGGCATGGATTTCGACAGGGCAAATATTTTTTTTGAAACTCTCAGGACATGGATTATCGGCAATGCTCTCCACTCTCGACTGACATTTCGGTGAGGAATTCAATCAAAAAAACAATCGTTTTTCGGCTTAGTATCCGCCATATCTCTACCTATGTCGCCTCAAATTACTTACGATTTCGTTGACCTCCTACACTATTTATGTTTCCTCCACTCTGGGAGTTGTATGGCGACGTTTTCGTAGTATTATTTAGCATGCAGACCAGTGTTGTCATAGAAATATAGTTGAGTGACATCCACCAAATTGACGTTTTCCGTTGGAAATTCAATTTCGAACCTGCACGTGTTATTGAGAACGAGTGTAAACATAGGAAACCTAAGGGCAACTCGTGGATGGTCGGTGAGCTATTTCAGTATATAATAAAAATCACGTGACCAATGACGTTATCGTTACGTCATGACCACTAAATGAATCGTGGGAAAATAATACCATACCCGTCCAAGTTTGGACTGTCTTCCATTAGAAATAATGGAGATATTGGCATGTACTTAAAATCACGTAATCGTTGAAGTCATCGTTACGTCATCGCCACTAACTGATTGATAGCAACCCAATACCATGTCTGTCTAGGTTTGAGCCAGCTGGCATTAGAAATGAAGGAGATATGGGCATGTACTTAAAACACGTAATCGATGACATCATCGTTACGTCATCGCCACTAAGTGATAGATAGCAACCCATTACCATGTCTGCCCAGGTTTGAGCCAGCTAGCATTAGAAATGAGGGAGACATGGGCATGTACTTCAAAACACGCGAGCTATGCCGTCATCGTTACGTCATCACCACTAAGTGATTTACCATTAAGTGATTTCTGGGAACCCACTACCATGTCTGTCCAAGTTTGAACTATCTGGGATTAGATATGAGGAAAATATGGGCATGTACTTAAATCACGTGACCGATGACGTAATTGATACGTCATCACCACTAAGTGATTGAACGGGATTCACTACCATGTCTGTCCAGGTTTGAAGTGTCTGGCATTAGAAATGAGGGAGATATGGGCATGTACTTAAAATCTCGTGACCGATGACATCATCGTTACGTCATCACCACCGAGTGATCGATAGGTACCCTTTGGACGGTCATTCGGAAAGTCAACGGCGAGTCGGCGAGTCGTCGAGTCACACAGAAAAGAAATGACGAAGAAATGATCTCGTATCTACTTAAACCCAATAACTCGTTCTGCACATGCGCGCATCCACGAGTTAAATTATTGTGTGTGGAATAAACGGCCTATTCATAGCTTGATTACGTCTAGAACCTTCGCTTGATAATGGATAACTGTGTTGTCGCCTGCAGTCTAAGTAGTTCTGGAACTTCCAATCTGAACAAGGATTGTGTGATTGAAGTTATTATTTAGTGTAGCTAAATCAAATTGATCTTTACATCAAAATACCCCGCTGAACTTTGAAATCACATATCGAAGAGGTTAAAACTCAGAATTGAGTTTTTGGGAATCTAACACTAGACAAATGTAACTTGCAAACGTTTTATCAAATATAAACAATGCATGACCCAGAGGTCAACTGCATGGCTGGAAGATCAAAGAAAACATATGTTTTTTTTAGAATGGAACCTATGTGAATATATTATGTTATTTCAGTCCATTTTCTCATTCGATAATTCCGAATACAGAACTTCGAATTCAGGAATAGTCACTTTGCCTGGCCATCTCTATCTACACTCACGCCATTCTGTTCAGCTGAGCTAAGCAAAACGCCGGTATATACTTCATAGTAGTGTTCCGTTCCATATAGTCTCCCTGCATAATACCGTTTGTATTCTAATCACTTCGAGAACCGAATACAAATCATTTAATACCTAACTTTCCAGACAATGAACATCACAACAATAACTACAAATAATTAACTACAAATAGGTAATGTATGAAAAATAAAGTTTAGTTTATGAATGGTTTTAAAGATGACTTCGGTGGCAACTCAATTACTCTCTGTTCTTATATACTAGTCCTAATTAACTGACATAGCACCTAAACACAAACAGTTCATTCCTTAATGTTCGATGTTACATAAACTTCAAAAACTCATGAATAATTAATGAGCATTTTGTCCAATCAGATGAAGCAAATCAGTCACGTGCATGCTCCTTTATACCTAATAAAATCTCATCATTCTAAAAGGCCCGCGGAGGGATTTGAATTCTGTCCCAGAGGGAAACGGGGTTAATGATTGAGATAATGGAATTTCTATTGATGTTTCAGCTTTCTCATTGAATTGCTAATTAGGATGAACGTTTTATATAAAGAATACTAATGAACATGAAATTGTATATAAAGTTTCATCCTAATTAAGAATTCACTGATAAAGACCCAAAGATAGCAAAAAGTACACGGAACATAAGGTACCTAGATAATAAATTTTGCACTAAATTTACTAATATCAGCAGACTACCGAGATACACAGATATTTTTAAAATGAAGTTATCCAACTACCATTACTTGTTTACCGAACCAAAGTTTAGTTCCAATTATTAAACCAAACTCAAAGCCGTAAAATAATAAAAACGTGCATTAAACTTACATATTTTGTACCGGAGTCAAAAATTTAGAGTCTGCCGTCATATCAGTCACATCGCCTTCTTAGTCTTGAACTTTATCGAGGTAAACCACGACACCAAATCCTTCAAGTGCAGGTTCTTGTTGCATTGCGAAACGCCGCTTCAAACAACATAGTATGGTAATTTCTTCATGTCATTCCCTTGAGATGTTCGTAATTGCAGGCGGTGATTACTCGAATATTTTGCATGGCGTTGTGAATACAAAGGTTCAATGGTTCATTAAGTAACCATTCCCTTGAGATGTGCGTCTTTCTTTCATTGCATTCGTAAAGCGTTTTTGAAGCCGTTTAAAACACTCACAGCACGTGTTTTATCAAGTCATTAAACTTGATAAAACACTGCTGTTCGTGTTTTAAACAGTACATACTAAACCAACTAATATAATTTCATTAGGATGCAAGAAACTGTCTTAAGAGACCGGAACTAAATATATAAAACGGTAGAGAAATGATTATGCAGGGAAACTATATATGGAACGGAATACTACTATGAAGTATATACCAAAACGCAATCGGAGAGTCCTCGATATACAGAAACTCACCCGAAGTACACACCATAAAACGATGAATAAATTAGCTCGAACCCCTTAACCACAATAACTCGTTCTGCGCTTGCGCGCACCCACGAGTTAAAAATTGCCCGCCGGGACGTAATTCCCACATATAATAGCAATCCAGTTTTGATACTCGTACATTTTGAGGATTCGTTTTTTCCATCTTCGGCAAAGCATGAAAAGTCTTACTTTTTACAAATGCTGCTAAAAAGATAGAGATGGGAGTTTTTAAAAATGTATTTGCCACAAATCTACAACCTTAGGCAAACAAAAATGGTCAACTGAAGCGTTTAAAACAGAAACGTAATCAACCGTATTCATCGGTTTTGGTATTCCCTAGTCTATTTTTGAGGTTTCCTTTTCCTTCTTGAAAATTCAGCATTTCGACAAGAATCTCCGAGTACATGTTTGCACTCTAAAACCCGTAATATTGCTCGTATTTCGAGTGCCATATCTGTTACCACGAACGACTAAATCCACAATATATGGCAGCTTGGGAAAGTTCATTGTTTCCTTTAGAAACTACAGGGTGTTTATTTATAGTTAATACAGTGGAACGGTTAGGCAAACTTCAAAGGCGCTAACAAAGGCGCTGCGATTCATGTTGCAAGGAGGTAAGAAAAATGATTGTGCACGGTCATAGTTCATTAGCGGTCCCTAAACGACTGGACCCACACGTTTCTATTTACTAATTGTTTAACATATTGGAATTTATATTGTGTTTTGTGCACGGTAATGGTTTAAAAAAACGAACAAAGCCATGTAACAAAGAAGGTCGCTGGGTTTCATAACAATTTTACCCTATTAACTATGGTTTGTTTAAATGAACATCAGTTATTCAAGTGAATTTGTCCTTTTCGAAAGTAGGTCCCTGAAACAGACCAATAGAAATGATCGGCGATAAATTACGGGCTGGTACTTTATGTATCCTGAATTATAGAGTCCCAAAGTACCACACATCTGAATGCCATTAGGGCTCATGTCTCGAATTTCTGGCGATGTTAACATTGAACCAACTCCTGTAAATCAAAAAAGAGCAAAAACATCACTCACGAGTCTACCACATGCTCGTGTTTGATTTTTTTGGACGTCAGCTTGTCATGTTTTCCGTGAAAGTGTCAAGGTTCAAACGTTTTTCCATATTTATGCTTCACGGTGTAAAAAAAAAAAGACTTGAATTGATAATAACTTTGTATTTTAAGAACTTGCTAACGAGAAAACCGATCAGTTAGTCGATACCAAGAAACATATCACTTTTCAACGAATTCCAACAACACCTGTCGTTATATACAGCTACTTCAATTAATGTTGTCTGGGAGATAGGGAATAGGGGAATTAGGGAATATTTTTAAAATGTCGGACACTGTTCACAGACTAAAAATGTATAAATAAACGGTAAGCTAAGTCGACTAAGTCTTTCAGGTTGTATAACTCGTAACCATAATTCATTAAAAGTTGTTAAACTTATAATACCCTAATGTCCTATTCCCTAATACCTATTCCCTAATGTCATATTCCCTATCTCCCAGACAACATTAATTAAAATAGCTGTATCTGGAGTTTGTTGGTATGTAACGCGCGCTCTCTTCGTCACACAGCCGTCATCTTTTCAAAGTCAACTATAAAACGAACGGGCTACAATCTGAAAGCTGTAGTCAGGCACGTGATCACATTGTGACACAAGGTGGCATGCGGTCTTGCACGCGCGTGTAACAGGCTATCAACTAAAGGCGCGAGAGAAACATTTTGTTTATAAATGAATTTATTTTGAAATGAAGCTCGTCGTAAAAAGTATTTGAAGCCTCCAACATACTCTCTATTTTATGCTATGTGACAAATCATTGAATTACTTGTCTTTCGAGAAACTAGAGCTAGTTTTTTCTCCTCTTGAATATCAAATGTTCGTCCATGCTAACGTCGACTCTTGTACATGCTGGTATTTTCCAACAACAAACGTGGTGGTTTTACGCTGTAATTTATTTGGGATAACTGTTCTATTGTTTCACGTTAATACTTACTGTATACGTTTTTATGGTCCCTGAGAAGTCCCCTGGTGGTTTCCATTGAAGAGAAAGTGATGTTGAACTTGATGACGTTGCTACTAGCGATTGATGTGCATCAGATTCTTAATAATAATAAAAATATATATTTAAGTGTATATATTTAACTGAACAATATAGGGTTGCAGATTTACGCACCTCTTTAGTCAAACTATTCCACAGGGAAGCTCCACTATACCTACGGTTTATTTTCAAGCAATTAGTTCTTGGGGCAGATAGAGCTAGTTTATATGACACGTCTCACAGACGATATTTAATGCAGTCCTATATATCATACAGACTATCAAATTGTGCCCTGAGATATCGTGACAGTAAGCCATTTACGATATATTGTGCATTGTGGCGTTTTTTTAAACATTCCTCCTTGGAGAAGTGTTCTCCCAATTTCACGTTTAAAGTAACTCTTGTCTACTTGTTTCATATGACGAACTACTTATGATGCGAGCTGCTCTGTTTTGTAGTTTCTGGAGTTGCAGCCGACTAAGTTTTCATGATGTCCCAGACATGCAGGAGAGCAATATTAAATGTGTGGCAGCATTATTGATTTATCGATACTAGTTTTGGAGTTTAACACTTTTTGGATCACCGAGGCCATAATATACTTCCTATGTATACATTCTACGTGGCCATCCCAGGAAAGACCTAGTACTAATTGTTTCCAGGAGAATTTGGTGATTTACAGTATCAAATGCTTTATCAAGATCGATAAAAACTACAGCATGCATAATGATCAATCCCTGGTTTATGTTTAGGAGGTACCATTCATTGGTCGCTTCGAGCAATATACTGACAGTTGAGTGGAGTGTGTGAAAACATCACTGGAAATTATTTAGTATGTTGATGTCCTGTAGGTATTGGAATACCTGATCATATATGATTATTTCACAGACCTTAAAGATGACTGATATGACAGATATTGGCCTGTAATTATTTATCTTTATCAGATGTTTTTCGCTTTTTGGAAGTCAATGATATTATGTCAGCTAAACAATTCAACAGTGAGCATCATATGATGTCGATACCTTGTCGTTGATTTTTATGTATCGAGATTCTGCAAAAGTAAAGTAAAAGTAAAGCAACCTTATTTAACATCGGTAGCTCATGACAGTCTCGTAAGAGTCTGAGAAACTTGAGGACGACGGTGTACTCACACTTTATCCCCCTTCCCCGTTAGAGTTCCCGATTAAGAGAATTTAAAGCTATAGAAGCTACCCTGATCAGATAAGAGTCCGTACAGATGTGCCGGTGCGACAAAGAAATCGAACTCGGGACCGCATGCTCAATGTCTCGTGCACCCATTGCGTAACCCATTGCGTAACCCATTGCGCCACACACCAGCACCTTAAATGTTGTAATACTCGCTCGTGAGATACTTCAGTTAGCCCAGAAGTACTTTTGGGATCTTTGTCTGAAAAGTTAGAAGATGAAGCGCGGGTATATTATTTGACAATTTCGTCCCTATCGGAGAAAAATGCTTGTTGAATTATTCAGGAATTTCACTGTCCTTTCACATTGACAATAGATGAGTACAAACTTAAAGAAATATGAAATTTTCAGTATCAGTTCTGCCAATGGTAACAATTACGTTAGAAAGGTAACGACGCGTTATAAGAGGAGAACAATTTGGAATGAGCTTTATGGCTAAAACTTGATAATTATGTTTTTATTATCCACTTTCAATCGACGTATGCCTTTGTTGGAAAATTGTTGCTAAAAATGAAATTAACGTCGATGGAGACTGCCGTGACAACAAAGTCGTCAAGTAGAAATAACAAATGCCATCCATTTCGTTAATCCACTTAGATAGCCAATATAATGTTTCTGATTCAATATTCGTTCAATAACTCAAGTGACCAAGTTCACCGATGATACAAATGTGTTTAACAATTAATAGGTAAGAAGCCTTAGCTTACGCACATACAATAGAAATTCACAATTTGACGAGGGATATTAACTATACAGTTATCTCTGCTTTGTTTTATACTTACTAGATGTAACAATAATAATGGGTGGTTCGCCATACGGTCCAGGTCCAGCACTGGTATAGGCCCTCACATAAACTTTATACTTTGAACACGGCAAAGTTGTTAACACAATATTGGTTCGTGTTGTATTTCTTTTTGTCTCCTCGATCGACCTTCGAGCACGTCCTCTTTCACTCAGAATTGATTTCACCTCGTAATGGATGATCACACCATAACTTTTACTTCTTGGTATTGGAAGCCAGCGAACAATAAAGATGGTGAAGTTTATTTTCTGGTACTCAACTTTGGACGGACCAACACTTGGTGCTATTAGAATCAGAAATATGACAAAAGGGTATACTATTTCAAATTTTCTGTTCAGATTTATTTTGTACATGTTCAAAAAGAAAAATATTACAGTTTATGAGTATTAGAAAGGGAATATAAGAAGTAAATATAAGTGAGATAAAATATGATAAATGAATCGTGCGCAGTGGTCAAAGTAGTATTAGGGCTTTCGAGTTGACCACTGCCTGCGAGGTAAATATTTGAACGAAAAGATTACTGATGTGCATATAGCAGTAAACTTTGTTTGACAAAGGAAAGTTTAAGGAATTTATATTTCTCGTTAACAAGCCTCAGGCCAAGAGTGTTTACATTGAAACGTCATGATTTGTAAAGTGATGTGTATATCTCTTAGTACCATACATGTGCAAACGTTTAATTGATTTACCGGGTATTTGTACATATATTCTTCATTTCGTGATTGGTCGCCAGGCTGTGTCAAGGTTCCTGCGTCATTAGTCGAGGAGCATATCTCAAAATAAGTCTTAAAAATATTTCCACCCCCACCAGACAAAAGGTTAGACTTCCGATTATGATAGACTCATAACCGTAGAACATTTATTGTTGTAGTACTAATAGAATGTTGGGTCAGTGATCTGCTACGCCGTGTTTTATAGGGGTTAGGGGGCTATCAGACCTACACAATCAGATAGACATAACGTAAACAAGAATGAAAATAATTATATCACTGGAATTATCGATGCTAAATGTTTGAAACTTGGAGAGGTGATATAACTCCAGCAGCTGAGTTGTTTGTAATGATTTGGGAGGGAAAATAAGATAAAAACAGTTCTCGTCAACAACTGCGCCTTAAAGAGAAAGTCATGACTTCATAGCTGAAAAATACTTGAAATGCGATTTTTTGCATAATTGTAAGATGGTTAAATTTAAAATAAAATAACACCAAACCGTTAACTGTATTAAATCAGAGATTGATAGGAGTTTAGGATTTAATTGGCTGACTACATATTTAAGAGCCTCACTTTTTCAAATAAATATGAAAATCACATCTATGAAACTAGAGAAGCTATTTATTTGAAATTTACAGAGAGATGAGATATTGGAATGCTTGCTAATTTTGGATGGGATTCATCTCTCGTTTCGTTACCATGGAAGCAGTTACTAAGGAAGTAAACACATGAATATTGTTTTCTAGTTAGTCCGGATCCTATCGTGCAGTGCATCGCTTGAAAGAATATGTGTTTAGTGTTACAGAACGCTGATACCATTCCTTTAAGGTGCAGTTGTTGACGAGAACTGCCATTTTTTTTATTTTCCCTAGCAACTGTTACCATCGTGATGAATGTGATACTTAATACATCAATAATTCCAGATATCTGATTTTTGCCATTATTGTTTACGTTATGCCTATCCGATGTTCTACGTCTGATGCACCCCTCTTTAAAAACAGCGTATCAGATCACTACATAGATAGATACACACATATACTTTATTTATACTCGGATTTACTATGTAGCTACATAATAAGCTAATATTTCCGAGAAAAAAAATAACTAAACTAATGAGCTAAATATGTAAATAACGTTAAAATATATGGATAGTTCTAAGTTAGGTATATCATAATAGCGTTGAGATACGTATGACAATAATAACAAGTATTAGCAAGCATATGTGAGGGAATAACTGACATCGTCACAGACGCCATGCCACATGAGAAACCGTCCAAAACTGCGCACAACTGAACATACACGTGTATACACCGGCGGTGTGTCAGACTGTTCCTACACACGCAAGAAAACATGTAAGTAAAGGATAGGTGGTAGGAGGGACCATATCAATTATTCCGGCATTACTTGATAAAACTACGAGCATAATTTACAGCAAGTGTTATCAAAAGTACGCTTACGAATAAGCCTCTTGAATGATTTGAGGTCAGGAGCTGTTCTTAATTCGTTTGTTAGTTCATTCCAATATTTTATAGCTGACACCACATTCTATTAGTACGAAAGGCCTAGAAATGTTCTATGGGTATCAGTCTGTCGTAATATGAAGTCAAAACGTTTGTGTGGTGGGAGTGCTACGTGGCGACTTTTTCGGGTTTCTGCTCCTCGACTACATAGATCATCTTATTTGTATATTGTAAAAAAAGAAACGGACGGAAAATATCATCCTTCCTCATTTCGAAAGGATTTTGAAATGATACACTTTAACAAAATAGCATAGAGGAAGCATTATCAACTTAAAGGACTAAACCCTTCAGCAATAAATACAAACTAAATAAAACACAACAACATAACGATGAAGCTAAATAATGTGATTTTTTTCTGGAGAAGTAACTTTACTACTTGCTTATCAGGATATATGAATATTATACAAAGGTAATTAATCACAATCACAATGTATATTCATACCATAGGCTGGAATAACAAGGGTTTGAGGAGCGCTGTATGGGCCCACTTTATTGGTAAATGCAGCCACCTTAAACCGAAAAGTAACCTCTCCAAGAACATCCAGGTTGTATCTCAATGGTCTGCCGGAAAGGAGTATAGATTCCGTTTGATTGACTTGGTGGTAATCGTAGTGCACAATCGAATACTTTGAGATTATTCCATTTTCTTCAATGGGCCTTTCCCAGGTTAAATGGACTTGGGGACCAGAATTACCACTCGGAGATATAACTTGACCCTGAACGTTAATGGGTACACTTGGGGCTAGGTTGTGGGAGACAAATGTGTATTTCACTATATAACAGAGGCATGCATGTATCTAGAAACAACAATTCGATACAAAGGCGGACAGTTATCTAAGTAAGTACGAAGGTCATAATAATAAATGTTATGTCGTCATTATGAAAGACTAAATGTTCTAAATCTGCTGAGGCTGGATTCTAAAAGTACAGATTTAGCCCAACTAAGTAATACCGAGAATTGCATGGACATTAGCAAAAAACTGAACACAAATAAACTCTTCGAGAAAACTGTTCAAAACGCCTGTCCATTGATTGCGCCATCACACGACAATGAGCCAAACAAGTTCGTATTGACTGAAGTACGTGGTTTAGTAGAAATGCTAAGTAAATTGAGAAACCATAATTGTTAGAGGTTTTTTTCGATAAATTATTGGATTTTGGATTGATTTCGTGGCTTGAACGAAGCGTGTTACATTTACATGACACATGTGCTTTCTATGACATTTCATGATGTCGCTATGTAGCAGTGTAGGGACAAGAGATCTCCACAACTGACAAACCTTGATTTCATACTTTACTTTCAATTCCTTGATCTCAGTACATTGGCTTCACAACTCCTAAACCTACTACTAACTTACAAAAGTCACGAACACTCGATAAAGAATTATATGGATTACAATAAGCTGTTGATTGAGACAGAATGAGGGTTTGAACCGCTAGGTTTAGTATTACTTGTGCAACAAATACTGGAAGCCTTGGTTGCATGACACTAATAAGTAATTTGTGTAAAATCCCAGTAATATGATAGTATTACTCGGGCCAGCGGTATACCGCTGGAACCGAGTCTTAAAATTAAATGCAAGTGTTTCTTTTTTTCTTTTTCTTTTCAAGTTTTTCGTGTTGGCGGCGTTTGTCTCCTTTTCCAAATTCAAATTAGTTGAACAGATAGTTTAAGCATTAAGGTTAGAATTAGGGAATTAGGTAGAACAGTGAAAGAATAAAACATAAAACTTACCTTCGTGTTTCGTTTTCGTAACAAATGAATACATAGCGTGTCAGTTGTTGTTTTACCTATTATATTATTACATGTTCTACATATTATTTACTACCGTACCCACTACTGCTTGAGCGTAAAATATCAAACACTATAAGAAATGTGAAACAGATCTGTAAATACTGTCTGCTACGAGGACAGATGAAGTATGTTGTTTCAAAGAATACATTATTCTGAAGGGTGTTTGATTCTTCTTTCTAAACACACCGCTCTCGAATTCATGCAGTGTCTTCATTTCTTTGTTGACTGTAAAAAATTGTGTTCGGTTTTTGCCCACTGTTCAATCTTCGGCAGAATACAGTTGGTTGGTTTCTTCAAACTCCTGAATTGTTTTATCATATCAATATCAAAAGACAAGTGTAGTGCAGAACCAAATCATCAAATTTCGAACAGCCTTAATGAACTAGGACTGCTCTGAATTTTTACAAATTTGTATATCTTCATAGCTTAAAGTCCAGCGACTTATGATAAAGGCGACTTATGATAAAGGCGACTGAGTTTTTTTTCTCAGGCAATCGTCGAATGTAGTAAGTACATGTATAACTGCTGTTCTTTTTTATGTTTATAGTTGTCATAGAAAACTTAACACTTCTTAAAAAGCTGGGAATTACCTCATTTGAAAACAGCAGAAGAATGCATGATATGATGCTAATTGTATATAAATGCATAACTTACAGATCCCCTGCCTAACAAATCCCAGTTGTGAACAGCTGTGAAAAGCAGCCGATAAACTCATTGTACGACGTTTAAATACAACCTTTAGTATACACTTATTTACTTTCTCTGCTATTAAATTCTGAAACTTCCTACATGATACCAAAAGGACTGCAGATAATGTAAATATATTTTGACGTATGTTTCTTATAAACATTTTTAATGTGTGTGGTACTTTCAGTAATAATTGACAATTACACAAATTAACATTCTGAAGATCCGTTTTGGAGCAGTAATATTTATTGATATTACTGCTCCAAAACGGATACATATATTCTTTCTTTCTACTTTTATGTCTCGAATCTGAGTTGAAATAAAGTGATGATGATGATAACAACTTTTCAACCAATAAGAAAAAGGTTTAAAGAGTAATAAAACCATCGAAATATCATTATGAAAATGGATTATAATTATTTATTATACCTGAACCTACTTGTTACCATTATGATCATACGTACGTTATAAATACGAAGGAAGTAACAAAAATAACGACCAAGGCGCCAGCATGTTAATTGTTTGCATGAAAAAAAATGTTCGGACTAATAGTGACAAATTAATCATTGTGTTTATCTAACACTTTGAAGCTTACCGTCCTGAAGTGTTCTATTCCACAGTGCGTTGCTTGGTTGACCATCTCTAACAGTGAAGGCAAGGACTCTGAAGGTATACATTCTATACTTTCCCAGACCTGTAATATCTTTTTTTGTAGTGGTTGGATTGTTTAAAGTAAGTGTTTGCCTTGTACTGCTACTGGTGTAAATAACCTTATATCCTCGCAATATTCCATTTCTGCAAGGACCCTGTTGTAATGGTTTCCATTTCACTTCAATACTTGTGGATGAGAGCGCCCTCGATGACACTAACATTGGTCTACATGTTGGGGCTTTAAAATATAAAGGAAATACAAATCATTTGTTTACCAGTACCTGGTTTAATCAGCTAAGAGGTAATAAAGGAATCCTAGGCGCCTTAGGAAGCGAGTTTGCCAAAATGCCAAATTGTTTATTTTGCCTTGAAGATACAGGGAGCCTTCACCAGTTCTTCCAAGCCAGAAGCTTATGATTAAGTATTCCGATGAACTCGAATTGGAGTTTAGGTTGGTTTATGAGGAGGCAGGAAAACCTTGATTAAAATAAATGTCCTATTCCGAACCAGTCATTTTTTGTTATGTAAATCAACCTACCACTCAAATATGTGTCCATTTGAATGCACTACATGTACACTAACATATCAATATGTTCTCAACAGCGTTAATTGTTATATCTGCAACTGCACTAGATCCTCCAGGTGTACACTCAGTCAAAACTTCATAACTGACAAACATAATTAGAAACAATATGCATCCAAAACGCATATTAGCCCAATTAGAGCATAATTCGTATGAGTGGGAGAAACTACAGCACGGTTACTGTACGGCATGCCATGACTTTCAAATGGTTTCCTGTTTGTTTGTTTTTGTTCTGCTAATCCAATCAAATTACAGAGTTACGGTACAATAAGTTACAGCCAGTATGGTTACGGACATACGGTAGTTTGTCCCACTCATACGAAATCTGCACTATTAACTGCGTACCGTAAAGTCTCAACAATATATTACTACACTGTAATTTTCAGGGAGTTATTTTTACTCTAGTAAGTGTGTTAAAATAACAATAGAGTGTGGAGTAACTTTTTTGGAGTTAGTTTCACTCCAGTAAAGGAGTTCATTTAACTCCCACTTGGAAATTGAAATTTACTATACTCTCTATTGGAGTCAATTTAACTCCCTCAAAAGAGTTAGTACAATGTTTGAACATTTAACTCTAAGTTAGGAGTTGTTTTTACTCTTGTCATTTCAGAGATAGAGTTGCAATTATTCCCAATTTGGAGTAAAATTTAAGGAGTTGAAATCACTCAACCAAAGTAGTTGAATTAACTCTACCTTGGAGTTAACTAAAAGCTCTTTGAAACCACATAAGCATGAAGTCAAGTGTTCTGAGCTGATTCCTATGCGGTAGACCACAACGATTGGTTAAAACATAAAGCAGAGTCCGGAAATTTTCCCAGATACTGAGAACTATTTAAATAGTCTCTACTTACATTAATAAATGAAAAATATACTATAGTACAAAATAATTGCGTTCGACGAAGGATAACGCCATCCTAAACTGGTGTCCGTTGGGTTCCCTGTGTCTCCCAGGAAAGAGAAATCGAGAATTTTGTTGTGGTCGTGTATCTTTTTTTCGTCATTTTGAATAAATTAACCTCGTTCTGGCGCGTGAAAATGCGCACGCGGTCGTTTGGAGTCGTTTCGCTGTGGTTCACTCGGTAAGTAGAGCGGTTTTCAGTTGAGTGTGGTGAAACCAAACGCAAATTACCCACAGCCAGCCAATCATAGGAGCGAGTAATCACAAGTAACTCATAAATGGCTTCCCTGTGAGCCAATGACAAACTAAACCAAAGCCAAAACCAATTTTCGTTTGGTTTTACTTTGGATTCTGATTGGTTGGTTTACTTTCTCAGCCAATAGGAGAGCTTAGTAAACGCAAAACCAAAACACTTCTGACACTCAATTGAAATCCGCTCTAATATAACATTTCTTCAATCAAATGCAATGTTGCCAAAAAAGTACGTAGGTACGATTTATCAAAGCCTTAGAAAAGTGTGTACTACTTCTGGGGCAGTTCCAAAACCCCATTCTCGAGCTACAACAAGCAAACACAGTCCGTGTTTAATATTACAGCAATTGGCCGGTAACAAAACGAGCAGGGGACTGGGACCGAGTTTATCAGAATTACTCTAATTCTAAAATTAACATGTGTGCTAAGTTTGACATGATTAAAGTGAATATTGTCTGAATTATAAGCAATTGAAATTTCTTTGCCCCTCCAAAATTTTACAATGAATGTATGGTTTGGAGGGAGAACGTTAAAAAATAAGAGAGTTTGTATGGGAAAATTGACATATTTGACATATTTGATGCCTTCTAGCATCGTCAATATTGAGCCAAAGTTCACCAAACTTTCCAGACTAGCTAAGTTTGATCTGTTCTTTTGGAAAATAAAGTTCACTTTAACTAGTTATTAATTGAATTAGTTTTACTGACTCAGTTCCAGTCCCCCGCTCGTTTTGTTACCGGCTAATTTGATAAGCTGCATTCCTTGTTATACAAGTTGTATAAATTATTAGTGAAAACATTTACAACTTTACACCCACAATTAAAAATAGGAGTCAGTCTCCAAAGGATTTTTTACTACAGGTAGCCAAAAACATTATGTCGAACGCACTTTTATAATCTATGATTACTTCTAGTATTATGAAAATAGTCCGGTCTATTCCGCAGGTCTCCTGATACACGAGTAGAGACTGGTAACTATAGTACAGTTAATCGGTCAGCGGCAACGCTATGACGCATGCTCTCGTGAGTTATATCAGGTTTCGTCGAATGAACTTTACCGGTTCCACGACTAAACTAAGCTCTTTCTGAGCGGTATTTTCCTACAACTTGGATGGATTTACAGAAGGTTGGCTAGTTTACGAGTTTTGGAACCAAGCTATGAACTCATCAAGACGTCGTTTGGACCCGGAATGGCTATTGATGGGCTGTTATGGTTTGAGGTAAACGAAAGACTATAATACAGTTCGAGATGATAGACGCCAGAAGGTAAGCCTAAAGTAATTCCTAATTTACTTACTAGTAGATATATTCATCAGTAGGTGCCTTAATAATACTAATAACAAGTAAATGAGTATTTCATGGACGAACTAACTATGCCAAAACGATGTATATGCATGTGGCTCAGGGTCCAACTGCTTGGTTTCCGTTTGCTTTCTGTCGCCTTTATAAATCTGCGACCGAGCAGAGTGAAAACATGAAGTGTCGTTACAACTTAAATACACATCGGCGACTCGAATAAACCATCTAGTTACAATCTTAGGACATTGCGTTGTGTTTGAGTGTAGTACTAACTTAACAAGTACGTTTCTAAGCGAGTAAATAATGAAAAGAATAACACAAAAAGTCAAAACCATAGTGAACCTCGTGTCTCAGTGCGGCCATCAATATGCTAATTATATGATAACTTCCGGCGCTAGGTAAAAGAGCACACTTCCTGTAAGCTACAAATAGACAAAATAATAATGGCTGAGGTCACACTTGAATGTTTACTTCAGTAAATGTGCCTTGACTGAGGTAAAACTCATGAGCTTTCTTTACTACAGTAAACCTACCCGACATGTCAAATGAAAAGATAAACAAAATCCAGATGAGTTTTGTGCTGTACTATTGACACACTAGTATCTATATAAACGGAGTGATGACAGTTAACTATGAGGGGCCAAACAAGTCAAAAGTCTTGCCGGTTGAATTTATTTATGTGATGTTTGAATTTATTTATAAGGTCTTTGAATTTATTTATATGACGTTTGAATTTATTTATGACGTTTGAATTTATTTTTATGGTCTTTGAATTTATTTATATGACGTTTGAATTTATTTATATGATCTTTGAATTTATTTATATGACGTTTTAATTTATTTTTCGGTGTTACCTTGATAAATTTTTATGGTCTTTGAATTTATTTGTGACGTTTGAATTTATTTATATGGTCTTTGAATTTATTTTTACGGTCTTTGAATTTATTTATATGACGTTTGAATTTATTTATATGGTCTTTGAATTTATTTATATGACGTTTGAATTTATTTTTCGGTGTTACCTTGATTAATTTTTATGGTCTTTGAATTTATTTATTTGACGTTTGAATTTATTTATATGGTCTTTGAATTTATTTATATGACGTTTGAATTAGTTTTTATGGTCTTTGAATTTTCATTACATGATGCCTTGCGCGCCCAACAGGCTTCAGATACAGCTGTCTTAGCGTAGGAGCATGCGTTACAAGGGGTGATGTAATGGCGGACGAAGCACGAGGAAATCTTTCTCGTTTAACAAGAGCGTGCAATGAGGCATTAGATGCAATTCTTCAGAAGAATTCTTCAGAAGTGAGAAGCATCGAGTTGGATTTGGTTCAAGTTCACTGAATACAACTGTGTCCAGCGTGGGAAATGAAATTGCCAGATATTTTCCATCGCAGCGCCTAGACCTCAATTTTAATCTGAACTATAGCTTCGCGATCTGGACCTAACCCTTCAAAATGTGGCAGACCATCTACATTTATTACTGGACAACGCTTACGCATCGAGTCCAGGAGCACGATAGCACTGACGATAGCACGATAGTGCACATCGAGCACGATAGTGCACATCGAGCACGATAGTGCACATCGAGCACGATAGTGCACAAAGATCTAGTAATAATACCTGACCCTGAAACAATTGTTGTTCCAACGCATTCCAGTCGTATAAAACTTGAAAAAAGAGGTTTAGTGGTTCACGAGTTCCCGTTTAATTGGGCTTGGAGTTAAGTGGAATTGTCGCGATTAGCAATCCGAAAGCAACTACCAAAACAAGGTATGCTTTTCGAATTTGCAAAGGTAAGGATGATGGATCCTGGACTGATCTACTTGGGTACTATATCTTGCAGTCGTTTATAATATATACGAATATAAAAATATCAGTATAACCCATAGAAAGTGTGCTGTGATTGGTTGAAGGTTTGTATGCAAAAATGACATGAATTGTTATTATTAATGCCATTTGATTCGTTATAATTCATTTTCTTCATACAAACCTAAAAGTGTAACCCAAACATATCCATTTTCGAGACCAAATCATTCATAGAACGACTAACTACACTCGAAACTACACCTGTACTACTTAGAGTTTAATTTTTGATCCAAATTCACAATTGGATTAACAAAATTCATTCTGACAGATCCATGAGCATGTGATGAGTTAATGCCATTGTGACTGTGTCAGTTAGGAGAATTTTATGGGTTATAATATTTTTATATTCGTATTATAAACGATTACAAGATATAGTACCCAAGTAGATCCAGGATCCATCATCCTTACCTTTGCAAATTCGAAAAGCATATCTTGTTTTGGTAGCTGCTTTCGGATTGCTAATCGCGGCAATAGTCCACTTCCGCGATATACTTCACTTGTCACGCACAAAGGATTCAATACGAGGCTCCGTGCTAAATTAAATTAATTATTTTCTCTGTGAAAAGAATAAATTTAATTTAGCATGGGGCCTCGTATTGAAACCTTTGTGCGTGACAAGTAAAGCATATCGCGGAAGTGGGCTATTCCACTTGACTCCAGTGGATTAAACGGGAACTCGTGAACCACTAAACCTCTTTTTTCAAGTCTTATACGACTGGAATGGGTTGGAACAACACTTGTTTCAGGGTCTGGTATTATTACTAGATCTTTATGCACTATCGTACTCGATGTGCACTATCGTACTTGATGTGCACTATCGTGCTATCGTACTCCTGGACTCGATGCGTAAGCGTTGTCCAGTAATAAATGTAGATGTAGATGGTCTGCCACATGTTGAAGGGTTAGGTCCCGATCGCGAAGCTAGCAATTTCATTTCCCACACTGGACACACTTGCATTCAGTGAACTTGAACCAAATCCAACTCGATGCTTCTCACTTCTGAAGAATTAATCGAGCTTATGGCATCTATTAACGCCTCATTGCACGCTCTTGTTAAACGAGAAATATTTTCTCGTGCTCCTTCGTCCGCCATTACATCACCCCTTGTAACGCATGCTCCTACGCTAAGACAGCTGTATCTGAAGCCTGTTGGGCGCGCAAGGCATCATGTAATGAAAATTCAAAGACCATAAAAACTAATTCAAACGTCATATAAATAAATTCAAAGACCATAACAATTAATCAAGGTATCACCGAAAAAATAATTCAAACGTCACATAAATAAATTCAAAGACCATATAAATAAATTCAAACGTCATATAAATAAATTCAAACGTCATATAAATAAATTCAAACATCATATAAATAAATTCAAACGTCGTATAAATAAATGAAATGACCATATAAATAAATTCAAACGTCATATAAATAAATTCAAACATCATATAAATAAATTCAAACGTCATATAAATAAATTAAAAGACCATATAAATAAATTCAAACGTCATATAAATAAATTCAAACGTCGTATAAATAAATGAAATGACCATATAAATAAATTCAAACGTCATATAAATAAATTCAAACATCATATAAATAAATTCAAACGTCATATAAATAAATTAAAAGACCATATAAATAAATTCAAACGTCATATAAATAAATTCAAACGTCATATAAATAAATTCAAACGTCATATAAATAAATTCAACCGGCAAGACTTTTGACTTGTTTGGCCCCTCATAGTTAACTGTCCTATGCTAATTTTAGCCTTCAAGTTTAGGCATTCGCAAAAGGCTGAGCAATGGAACCTGAACGTGTAGTTTTGCTCGTTTCTCTTCTTTTACTCATTTATATATATATGCTCACTAGGAGAGCTAGCCTGGGAAACCAGCCGACTCTTATCACTCCCGACTCGTGAAAGAGACGTCTGGGAAGTGAGGCAGAAAATGCCATACTGATGACATAGCAGATAGCCATTTCACGATGCATAAATTAGTTGCAATTCTCAGAAGCCGAATGCGAACAACAGAGTATATAAACTACCGAGGCTGCTCGTTTGCTTGGCAGTGGTCACCGTCATGAACAACCATGAAATTCAAGCCTATATATTTAGCGTGTGTTGGTAGCTCGCTTGCTTCGTTCTTTCAGCGGCTCGGCCCGGTCAAGAGAATTTGTCCTACGACTGTCAAAACATAATAGTTGTTTATAATTTCAAAACCTACACACAGCATAGCAGGCCACTTTTCAAGCCAGCTCTTTTGTCAGGTCAGTAGCCTAAGAGGTTAGCTACAGAATGCAGCGGTTATTTTCAGGTATACTACCGAGGCTGCCCGTTTTCTTGGGTGATTGATTCATATCACACTTGGTTCGTGATTCATAGCACACTTACATGTAATTATGTTTATTCATAGCCCAGATTCACTGTCTGAACGATTTATCCGCCGCAACAACAACTCATCCAGTGTTTTGTGATACATGTAGCTCAGTGTATGTAGGTTTACTGATATGAAATTATAAACAACTATGACAGTAGTCAGTACCTTTCTTGTAAATGTTTTGACAGTACGACATTTCGCTTTACTAGCAGCTGAAAGAACTCAGTCTGCAAAGGAGCCAACAACTGCACCGGCACACGCTAAATAGGCTTGAATTTCATGAGTTGTTCGTGACGGTGATCAACTGCCAAGCAAACGAGCAGCCACGGTAGTTATATTCCTTGAAAAGAACTCTGTTGTTCGCATTCGGCTTCTGAGAATTGCAACTAATTTATGCATCGTGAAACGGCTATCTGCTACGTCATCAGTATGGCATTTTCTGCCTCACTTTTCAGACGTCTCTTTCACGAGTCGCGAGCGATAAGAGTCGGCTGGTTTCCCAGGCTATAGGAGAGCTAACATAATTCGCTTCATTTTAATGTTTGTTGATGTATATTCCTTCAAGGCAAACTTGCCAATTACAGTTAACTCTATCTATTGTTTTGAGAAGATTTTAAGTTCAATTCTGAACTGACTTTATACGGGCTTTATACACACGCAAAGCATGGGCCGGCTCAAGGATGGTTCGAACGGAGACGTATCTATCGTAACCCGCTCTGTAAAAAAGACTTCAGAGTTTCAAGTGTTACTTTTGACTATATTTGTGGACTTGTTGAATCAGACTGACTTTGTGTATGTAACTAATGCCACATACATCGGCGTGCATGTATGTGTAATGTGCCTTTTAATTTACTGATCCCTTCTTTGCGTTCCAATCTGCAGGCTTTGTGCCTCTGTAACCAAAATGACTCAATTAGAAAGAGGTTGAAGAAAGTAAGATTGCAGTGAACTTAGTGAATTGCTGAGTGAATATCACAGTTTTTTGGTAACCAAAATTCATGATTAGTTTTGAATGCCAAGTACAGAAAAATATGTTAGATAAAAAAAATACATGCAAATGTGCCTTGAATTTACTGCTACATCCCTGTCACTGTACGACGAAGAAACTAGCTCATGAGGCTGCCGATGCATGTTAAAATCCTCCTAACACTGACTGTGTGAACGCAAGGACTGAACGGGAATATTTCTACTTCTGTGCAGAGTACATGTACGTGATTGCACTTTTCTGATAAAAGCTTAAAAAAAGTTCATGTCACCTAAATCAACAAGGTTTAGATTTACTCCGAGATATACCCACCCTTTTCAGGTAGGTTTACTGCAGTAAAGTTTCTTTTCATCCTCCTTTCTATCGTAACTAACCAGAGTTGAGTTTACTAGTAACGGTAAACTACGAAAAGGGGGTCATTCGAAAAAGGGTTTACTACAGTAAATAGCGCTTTACTGCAGTAAACTTTGGCGAGTGTGACCTCAGCCAATGTCACGGAAAATGGCCACATGCATATAAACATGTTTTTCCTTGCCAAGTAGGAAAAAATATTTCCAGGCCTGCTTCAGGGATATGGAACTTATTTTTTCTAGCGCTCTGGCAAGTTTTCCAAAATAAGTTAGTTCTATATCCACAGTTGGTTCATCCTGGCAGCAGTTGTCTGCCTGAGCGATTCAGGGATGTAGAACTTTTTTTTGTAGAGCTCCAGTAAGTTTACCAAAATAGGATTGATTTCAAGTTAGTTCTATATCCCCACTGAGTTGGTTAATCCAGCGGGTAGTCCTGGCAGCTTAGTCTGCCTGAGCGCTTCAGGGATGTAGAACTTATTTTTTTCTTGCACTCCGGCAAGTTTTCCGAAATAAGATTAACTTCAAGTTAGTCAGTACTGAGAAAAGCCTACTGAAAGCTGTCATAATTAAAGGGATTAGAGAGAGCAAGCTGCATCTAATTGATAGGAATGTACATGTAGATACTGGGCATCAGTTGGGGGTAATATGGTTACTCTAAGAGGGTCAGGCTCATTATGGTCAGACAGGTCTCAGTTAGATGTATCAAATTCAGACTTGTTATTGGTACTGTTGTAGAGTGACGTATAGTTCTGTCAAGATCTTTGAGCTGGGTATATTTAGCAAAGTGACCATAACACATGAGATCTTAGAGTTGAATATTACCAAAGCAGAGTGACTGTATCAATTATATCATACTCTAAAAATAGTGCCATTATATAGTCAGCCCTCAAAATTAAAAACAACATATTAGTCACCATTTTAGCAATGTCCAGACTCCAACTTCTGTAAACACAAAACTAATTCAATGCTCTATTTTTTTTCTTTTAGGATGAGGAATATTAATCAATCAATTTATTGAAGATACCAATTCAAGCTCCTGGGTCACTTGGCTGTGGGGACTTGATGCCCTTTACATTGCAGTAGAGAGGTTGACACTTAACACATTAGGTCCCAGAAGCTGTTTTGTTAATTCAGTAGGTTTCCTTGTACATGTAGCATAATGGATCCCTCATATGGCTTGGTTATGCAAAAGTGATTGACCCTAGTGCTAGGATCTGCAGTATTGATATATGCGAAATAGTATGGAGGTAATCGGCTAATGCTGTTGACACCCAATTCAGATCATGTGATGTAAACATATGCTACTCTGGGGAATTATTCCTTTTTAATTCTAAGGGATGGACCATTAGAAAAGTTATGGGGGGGGGGGGGGGGGAAGATTCTCAAGCTGCATGAAAATGTTTTTTTTACTCCAGTTTGCTGTGCAGCAATTTTTTTTGGCTAAGATCTCATGTATGTCTTTTGTTGAAAATATTTTATGTACTAATCTATTCATATTCCAAAATTAGCTACCTTTGTACTTAATCATTCTTGTCCTAAGTAAAATTTAAGAGCCATGCCCCTGTGAAAATCTTTTTTTTATCAGGGCTAGCGTGCCCATATTAAAAGTTATACTTTAATATTGTTACCTATAAAAGTGAACAGTGGCATCACCTTGCACTGCAAATGACTGTTTATGATTTAAGCTCATAGCGAGACCAGTGAAAATCCCATTCAAACATCTTTTTGAGACAAAAAGTTATGTAAATTTCTTGTGTAAATTACTCCTGCCTTTAATAGTGGATAAATCAAAGGATACATATGTGTACCTCGCACAAAAGAGTTGCTGCAACAAAAACACTGATAGAAGGAAACCATTTGGAGTTGGTGGCATTCCTTTACGTTTGTGCAGTCCCTGGCCTCTTCCTTGCCTCTCCCCCTCTCCATGTAGGATTTTTTCTGTGTTGCTGGCTGTGCATGAATATTTTTTTATATAATTTTCCCTTGTGTGTATATTTTTTGGAATTTCCCCACCCCCCATAACTTTTCTAATGGTCCGTCCCTAATCATAATGCAGTCATGCCTATCTGAATAAAATTAATTTTCAGAATCAATTCTCCAGAGTAATGTGTGTTTACATCACATATTCTGAATTGGGTGGCAACAGCATTAGCCGATTACCTCTATTACAATGAAGATACATGTAGCTCTCTTTCTAGGGTCAACCTCCCTTGGTGTAAACAGGCTCTAATGTTGTACTAACATGATTACCCCAGTTTACTTTGTTTTTCGTGCAGTGACATTAAACCTCTAAGTTTCCTCATCAGCAAGCTTCAACTAAATCTCCCTCATTAACATGATCAAGGATACTTTATACCTTCAGGATACAGATTAAAAGTGTTTTTATACTGAATAGAATAAGGGCTGTAGATGGGCAACCTATATACCAAAATGATCACTGATCAATTGTCTGTACGAATTTGTTAGATGTTTCTATGGTAATGTGTGTAAGGAGGAATAATTTACATTCACATCGGTGAATTTGAATTGAATGCAATGAGGATATAACATATACAGTACATCTGAAACTGCACAATAATGTAGAATAACATGGTCTTCTAATGTGTGTGTGAATTTTGCTTTAAGCAAATGCTATGGCATTTTTTATTCACTTTGCATTGCCTTCCACTGATATTCACCTTCAAAGTTCAAATGACCATGAAATTTGTTTAAAGCAAAATATCAAAATTTGTGCACACACTTTTGAAGACTGTTACATGTACTTTGTAAACACCTAACAAATTAGTACAGTCAACACTAATTTATCAGTGATCAGGATGCCCATGTACAGCCCTTATTCTATTCAGTATACAACCATTACTGTAGTCTGTACCCTGAAGGTATATGGTACATGCATAATAGAAAATTAGAGGGGCACTCTGATGAGTGAACATTGGAATGTCCCCTGGCACACCCAGGTTAAGGTAGCCTGATTTTCAGAAGGTCGAGGTCATCCACTCACTTCCTCCCACCTCCCCGTCTGATGGACTTTGGCAGAAACCGTGTTCCTGACGCCATTTAATTTCGACCAATCAGAGCGAAGGTTTTATTTTTAGAGAACTGAGGTATGCGTGGAATGTCCAGTGGAGCCTGCATGAATGACAACCCAAATGGCGGACGATACAAACGGACTTGATATGGCTTTGGAGAAAGCGTGCGAAACTTTCGGCATTTCTGAATTATTTCCCGAACAGCAAAAGGCAGTATTACCCCTTGTTTCCCGAAAGGACCTTGGCCATCACAGCTGCATATATAGGCGACGACCAGGTACAGAATCGAGAGAGGAGAAATTATTTAGCCTTCTAGTACAGCTCGCCAGAATCACGCACTTTCCTGCACTGTAGAATTCTTATGTTTTACAGCTTCAAACTTATGTCGATTACTCAGAACTAACCCTATCCTGTGTGAGTTGCTCTGGTTTTTTGGGCAGCAGGAACTTTCTAAATAGGATTTTTCGTACAGTATTTAAAGCTCATGGTCACAACACTGATCTAACTACCGGATTTGTTGTACTTTACAATTTGTCAAAATCAAGACTGTTCAAAATTCTGATAACATAAATATTTAGGCAAATGTAATCCAACTTAGATTTAGTGAACCAAGATTTAGTTTTCTTAAGGCGAAAAAGCTAAGACAGCAAAATTGTCAAAATAAAGTGTTAAACATTTTGCAGACATAAATAATTGCCCAAATGTCGTGAAACTATTACCATGACATACTCCGTATGTGTGTTCACTGCTGTAAAACAATCATTAAATTTCATGAAATATTTGGTCTTCTAATTGCCAACATTCTAGGAGACATTACATTTTAATACGGCATACAAAGCGGTCGAGGAAGATTAATGATTTTCAAAAGCCCGTAGCTAGTAGATTGATAAACATCACGATATCGATAGCGCTTCCTATCAGATTTTCCCGGTACACGTCTGAGGACAACTTGTTTCTCCACGTTCTGTTTCTATAAGTTTGAAGCTGTAGAACATATTCTGCAGTGCATGAAAGAGCCGTAATTCTGACAATCTGTAGAAGTTGTAAAAGACTATATCATTTCTCTCTTCTCAGTTCTCGACCTGGTCGTCGCCTTATACAATGCAGATGCAGCTGTGGTAGCAAATGTCCTTCCAGGAAACGAAGTATAATAATGCCTTTCTCTGTTTGGGAAATAATTCAGAAATGTCGAAAGTTTCGCATGCTTTCTCCAAAGCCATATCAAGTCCGTTTGCATCGTCCACCATTTGGCTTCACATTCATGCAGGCTGCACTCTAGAGACATTCCATGCATACCTCAGTTCTCTAAGAATGAAACCTTCGCTCTGATTGGTCGAAATGAAACAATGACCAGAACACTGGTTTCTGTCAAAGGCCTTCAGATGGGGAGGTGGGAGGAAGTGAGCGGACGTCCTCGACCGTCTGAAAATCAGGCTAAAGTTATGGCCCCTAGGAGGGCACAATGCTCATTTATTTACCCTGTAGCCTGCGTTGTATCTGAACTGAACCCTGGTTAAGTCCATCTGCAAACCAGCAACAGAGAGCTTGTTCTAGACCCCCAGCAGCGTACCGTGATTTGAGTACACGTTTTGATTGGCTTTTAAAAATGCTTTTTCTTACATGTCTTCTAACTGGCTATTTTGAAATGACTAGATCGTTACGCCATGCGATAGCTCCAACAGCTGCTTACATCAGCACAACATTCCATTCCCCATTTGTCTAGACCAATTACAGTATACATGTACAAATTAAATTAGCAACGACTCGCTTTTGTCGGCATTTTATACGAGCTCACTAGTTCAGCCTCAAAATAGATGAGTTCTTCCAAAATATTTCTTATTTCTTGATAAAAGCTAAGAACAGAATATATACGAAGCCGTTTGAACCGATTCTACATCCATATTTTTTAAGTTTAGCCTCTGTATTTCCACTAACGATTTCCTGCCAGACGAGTGTTCTGGTGCAAGTGGTTCTTGGATTCTGGGGAGACTAACTGGTGACAGTTGAACATGTAACAAAAAGCATTTTTAAAAGCCGATCGGAACGCATACTCAAATTATGGTACGCTGCTGGGGGTCTAGTACAAGCTTTCCGTCGCTGGTTTGCAGACTTAACCTGGGTTTAGTTCGGATGCGACACAGGCTAGTTACCCTGTACCCTTCCCATTATATGGCTTCTTCATGTTGCTTCCATGTGGGATATGGTACTTAAAACCAAAATATGTAACTTAATTATAGAACTCCATGCATGCTCCTTAAATATTTAGTCAACCACATGTGCATTGTATTTTACTGTTATTCTTCTCATAAAGAATGTACTTTTCCCTAGGGTAATTCATTCAATGGCCCTCAATCAAGCACATAAAGTTTTCGAAAGTAACCCAACTGAAATGTTTTGTAGTACTAGTAGTTTTGTAGTACTAGTACTTATCGGAGCTAGTTCGGTTCCTTGGTTATTCATGGTATTACAAACTAATCATTAAATTTTAGGAGATTAGTTATTACATTTCCCCTTGGGCTTTGGGAGGATTTGTAACAGCCACAGGCAGAGGGACCTTTACAAACCTCCATTGGCTTGCGGGGAAATTTAATCACTGATCTCCTGAAATGTCATGCAATTACTTATAATAATGTCTATTTATTTTGTGAGGCAGCTGTTCTAAATGAAGCAAAGAATAGAGTATGCTGTGAGCAGAGCCTTCTTCAACTTCACGAAAAGAAAAGGCTGTGAGGCATTCATGTTTTTCTTTGCTTAAGATGTTGGGCTTGACAAGCCTGTTAAAATCGGTTTATCACCGTGCGGCTATTTTTTGATTGAAGCTGATTCTGGACCAAACCTGGGCCCACTGCAACAATGACGGATGTAGGTGTCAGACACAATGGAGTGAGTCTGGCACAAGATAAAATCGTTGCTGCATGCTCAATAAGAAAACAACATAACTGCAGAGCCTTAATTCCTTTCTTCTCGCTTTTCATGGAGTCGAAGAAGACATTGCTTGTGGGGTAAGAATACAGTATACATGTAGTTGTTAATAATATATTCTCTATCATTATTCCCTATCATCCTTATATAATATTTACCTTTGTAACCAAGAGTGTAGAAGCCGGAAAAGAAAACGATTGATAGGTTGTAAAACCTTGTTAATTGAAGTTATTTTGATGACACTCACTATGAGTAAGTGTTTTCTAACAAGAACAACAATAATTATTATAGACCAGTGTGTACTGAAAATCTGTATCAGTAGTTTATTTTGAGTATAGTTTATATATATATATTGTTATAAAGTTTATATATATATATTGTTATAAAGTTTACAGTCGTAGTGTCATTGGCATATTAAGTTTACTTATGCTTACGTGCTAGAAAACCATGCTTTCCTCGCATTCTGATGATCAAGGTCCCTCAATGTCAAATAGGATGGCGCGAGACAAGGACATTCGCAGTAAGTTTCTCATTTCTTTTCTGTTGAAAGTATCGCTACCGAACATTTTGTGCTGCAACATAAAATAGTATAGAACATTCCAAACGAAACTTTTATAGTATTTAATCGAATTTTAATGCATATACATTTTCGTTGTGCCGATTTCAGGGAATATTAGTAAGCATACAGTCTGGCAGGAGCAATTGCAGTGCAGTGATGCTAATCAAAATCACCAGAAAATGTGATTAATTAGCTCTTATTATACCCTAAAACTCTACGAAATATTTCAAGAAGTAAATGTAATGTTTGTCTTAGCGGTGGAGTCTTATTTATGCTCTCTAATGAAACTTCAACACGCCCCATTAATTTCATTATTTCACATTTTAGAAACAAATACACGACTTTGCCAGATGTCCCCGCGAGCGAGAATCAACACATTCTAAACGCTTTTAAATTCACTCGAATACCATAAAAGTTCATATAAATAGTTCTATACCATCTTTGTTTGAGCTCAGTAAGTTTTGTTGCATCCGTTACGTTGAACTCCCATGTAAAAATCAAAGGCGGGATCCCGCCAATCCCACCTGGGATCCCACCTTGATCCCACCTGGGATCCCACCCACTTGATATGGGATCCCACCCGGGATTATGGAACGTCCCAGGTGGGATCCCGCCATCCAATCCTGTGTGGGATCCCGCCCTCCCACCTGGGATCCCGCCCTCCCAGCCGGGATCCCGCCCTCCCGCCCTCCCACCCGGGATTATGGAACATCCCAGGTGGGATCCCGCCTACATCCATCCCAGACGGGATCCTGCCTACATCCATCCCAGACGGGATCCCGCCTACATCCATCCCAGGACAGCACACATATCACAAATTAATGAAGGAAATTTGTTTTATTATTATGAAATGGACTTCTTAGCTGGTACATAATGTATTCACAAAATATCAATCCATTTCAACACATTGTCTGTTGAACTGCAAAAATGTAGATTTTGAAAATGATGTCTTAATATTATTTTCATTGTTGCACATATATAATAATTGATAATAATTATAATATCCAGGGTTGCAGATAGTATTAAGAGCAGGTAAGTTTTTTTTTCTGCTGCCCTGGTATATATATAATTATAATAAATCCTGTGTATACTCTCTTCTGGTATGATTAAGCCCCTGGCTATAGACTGGTAACATAAAATCTAATAAAAGACCTCTACCACAAAACATGGCAGAATTATTGCAAACTAACTTGATGTCCATTTTATTTCATGGTCTCATACTGCATTGGCACACAAAAACTGAATCCACACAATTTCTAACTCATGTACTTTATCTGATCTGCAAATTGATAGACCTCTCCTTGTTCAAGCACTTGCAAGAGATCAAGTGAGAAAGTGCTGTGCCGAATCCGCTGTGCCTATTATGGAAGACAGTAGAGTGTTATAATTAATTTTATTGAATACGAGGGATGTACGTAGCACTATAGTTTTCTCTCAAAATTGTAGTGTTCTATTTATATACACACTGTTCGAAAATATTGTAATGTGCTGAAGTGATATAAACCTTAAAAAGTGAAATTTTACTTTTGTCAAGTTTTGAGGTGAAATTGTATTTCCCCTCGGTGTGCAATTTCACGATGCCACTAATTTACAGAAGAACTTAAAGTATTGACTGAATTTGTTTGAATTTCAATGTATAAACATGTGAAATTACACTTCTAAAAAGCAATATTACCTTTTGTTGTATGAACTAATGAAGTGTGAAATATCACTGACACTCAGTGACACTGTCTTAAATTAAAAGTGAGACATTTCACTCTCTTCGAACGGATTCCTTCGAACGGTAGTACTCCATGACTACAAGATTTCGATCGATCTTTTAGCTAAAAGATTCACTCTACATAAACTTGGTAAACTTTTTCTATGGATTGAAAATGGATAAGATACAACTACAAGCAGACCACGTACAAGAGACATGATCGAACCCGTTCAAACAACAGCTGAACTAAAACTATGAGTATGATAACCAAGCGCTATATTCTCTTTTCTTCTTACAATCCACAACAATTGAATGATTACATCTTACCTTTTTAGTTTTCTTATCTCCCATGTGTTTTGAAAACCCTTTGCTCAGTCTGGAAGCCATATTATACAAGAGATCGCATGTTGTGCCGCCGAATCGAAGTCGTTAGTTTTGAAAATGACGCGATGTGCCCGCACAATTGACATCAGCAGTCTTTAGATAAGCAATGCATCCTGGGATTATTTCACGGCCGCCATCTTTGTTTTTTGTTGAGAACTTTACCTGAGCTTCATTCATCTGAGGATTAATTTGCGAAATGGTCTGGCTATAATATTCAAGAAATCTAAATGCTAATGAACTGGCCAACCAACTCCTCATCTGTTTTGCTGTGTCTGCCTGGGAAAGCATGTAAGTCGTAAGGCCATTTTAGCACCCAAGGCTGCATGTTAATTAGCGAGAACTCAGAACTGGTTCTCGCTTTTATATTAGTTTTACACACACACCAACCTATATTTTTCTTCTCCTTTTCTGGTTGCATGAAGCCTTGACATATAGTGTAACCAGCAATGAGTTGTATCAGGACTTTGCTGTTTCTAACGGAAATTATTATACATGTATTATAAGTCGAGTCCATGCACTCGATCGATTGCTGAGCATGTACCTGTAGACATCAAGCTTAAATATACTGCCAACTCACACAACTTGTACTTCATTTCTGTATAAAGCTAATAATGTTTCAGCCAGTCATCAGCGTTCCTCTTTCCCGGAGAAAGTTATGGAATCTGCGCTTCTGTAAGTAACTTGTAACGCGGCAATATCGTAATTTATTTAACATAAGCTCTCTAGATGAGCTTCTATGGTCTTAGAGCAAATGTTAAGTCTTAATATTGTTTAAATAAAAATAAAAAAGTAACTTTAGATCGTTTGAAAGCCAATTTATTATTGGTTGGTTGTTCTATCAAGAATTGTTTGGGTGTATGTTACCTCTGCACATGGATCTGCACATGGATCTGTCAGGTGCCAAACAAACTTTGCCTTGTGAAATCCACAACATATTTTACCATGTGATGGCTAATAAGGGTGTTCATGAATGTTCTAGCTGCATGCAAATTTGGAAGCAAGTGCTGCATATAACTTTGCATATGTACAATGTGTATCCTATGAAAAGATTTATATTAGTATTTACACTGTAACATACAGTTTTCAGAGTACCTTAATTTCATAGCCTCTTGTTAAAGGCTTCCAGGTGTGATCCTGCCATTCCCACCTGGTATAGAAGGGATTTTCTAAGGCTTCCAGGTGGGATTGGCAGGATTTTACTTTCCCACCTGAGATCCCACTTGGGGATTCCAGGTGGGAGTACGTAGGTCCACAAGGTGGCCTGGCTGGTAGAGAGGATCATTGTCTAAGGATTCATGGTGGGATTCTGCTTTCCTACCTGGGATCCCGCTGCTCACCATCTTGATAACAGGAGAGATCTTGCTCTTTGGAAACTGATAGTTCACACGTACAGAGGTCGCCTACACCTCTACACATCAACAAATTCATGATTACACAAGGATCGCATACACAGAAATGCATTAAAGAACGGTTGAACGTAGTTTGCTTCCACCTCGTGTAATGTCACGTGACGATCAGATCCGTGCAAAGCAGTGTGGTAAAAAATATATAGAAGTGATGCATTGTGGTAAAAAAAGGAAATCGAGATTTGTACCCGCTTACAGATCAGAACTGCTGCCTTACTCGCTCGCTTCAGCCTCTCTCGCTGCGGCAGCAATCAGGTATAAAACATGCATGTATAGAATAGACAAGCAATTGTAGGACATTTCTCTATACTGGTATGTGCAACATTTTAACAAAGCCATGAAAACGTTTTTAGCATTTATTTCACATATATGATAAACCAAGAAAGCATTAATCATTTTTCTTCCATTGTTTTTAAAGTAGATGTATGTTTCGCTCTAACAGCATCCTGTTCTTCAAGTTGTCCCGACATATGCTTTCCTCTGGTCCAAACCGCCTTGGATAAATTAGGATATGACGAAGAAGATTATCAAGACCAGATTGAGAATGCACATCGCGCTGGGAAAAAGTCTCACCGTGGTCCCCGTCAAATTTTATTCAAATGTTAAAGTCGCCCATTTCGCCATGAAGTTCTTCGCAACGCGAAAAGGTTGAGAAATACGTATCAACTTGAGAATATGTTCTTTCTTGAAGATCTCATAAAGGAGGATTACGAGTTAAAGAAACGTGCACGCTCACTCATAACTGAGGCGTTCAAGGATGGCAAAAGAGTTAGCTTCAGGTCAGGACAACTAATCATTAACGGCGAAGTAATTCCTATTCCATATGAAACCTGAAGACTGTCATCAGACGTTAAAACTTACAAACACATTATTGAGATACATGTATGTACACGTAGGCCCACTAGCATTTATTTTTGGCAAGAGAAGCTGTCTCCAACCGTAGCTTATTGCATAGTCTGCTTATTTAATAGCTTACTGATTATTATTATTATGTACTACTAAGTACTATTATTATTTGTTTTTAATTTATTTTTCACATATACGATATATTTACTTACTACATTGATACTAGCTTTAATAATACTGTATGGTTAATTCACCACTATGCTCTGTTTCTAATCATAAAGTATTCAATAATTCGAGAGCAATTTTTTGCGATACTTGTTATAATTGGATTCACCTGAAGTGCTCGAAGCTTGATATTTCTGATTAAAAATCTCTATATGTAAGTAAAGACCCTTGGTTCTGCTCTCCTTGTCTATCTGAAATGCTCCCATTCAACCACTATTCTGATGATAATGATTTCTACTTTGCACTTTATGATTCTCACTCTAATTTTAATTCTCACTCTAATTATGATCTGCTCAAAGGCAAATACTATAATCCTTTTTTAGAAGATTCTGATACACGTCACTTACTTAACAAAGCTGATCTTGATCCTAATACAAACATATTTTCTGAGAGTTCTGAGATACTTTCAAGTTGTATTTATTATACTACTAAGGAATTCAATAACATATTCACCAACACTCCCCATTGCTTCTCCACACTCCAAGTTCAAGTTCAAGTTCATTTTATTCACACTTATTTTTTTAGGTAATTATGTACATTTACGACAGCCATAAAAAAAAAAAGAAAAAAAATTGTAAGGTATAAAGATTTTGTAGGAGGCCGAGTGCGTAGTGGCCAAAGGAGCAGATCTTTCGAGTTAACCACTACAATAGCTTACATGTATATGGCTTAGGTGTAGATTTAAGAAAATAAAGAAAGAAAGGAGTAAAAAAAAAAGGTATTTGATAATAATTATATTAGAAGTCTCAAGAAATACTTCAATGACTTTACAGAGTATCTATCCACCATTTATTTGCCCTTTTCTATCATTGCTTTATCAGAAACATTTTTAGATGAATCGACTAATGATACTTACTCTCTTCAAGGCTATAATTTTGTATCAAAATACAGAAGACATAAACAAGGAGGTGGTGTGGGAATTTTCATTAATTCTGCATTTGATTTTAAAACTCGTGTAGATCTTGAAGCTACTATTCAAGAAGTAGTTGAGTCGGTCTTTGTTGAATTGATTCAACCTAATGATACAAATATAATTATTGGTTGCATTTATAAACCCCCTGATGTCAATGTCTCAACATTTAATGAATCAATCAAATCATTACCAAAATTAGCTTTGAAAATTAATTATGTTATACGATGGGTGACTATAATATCAACCTACTCAACTCTGACTCCCACAAATCTACTAATGGCTTCATTGATCTTATTTTAGCTAATAGTCTTTCTCCAACTATATCTAAACCAACTAGGATTACATATCATTCTGCTACTATAATTGACAATATATTTACTACCGATTTAGACCATGACTTGGCAAGTGGAATTTTATATACTGATCTCTCTGAACATCTTCCTATTTTCCAAATTACTACCCTTAAATTAACAACAACAAAATTACCTAGAAGTTACAAAATAAGACATATAACACCTAACGCCATTGAAAATGTCCATGCTAAACTATGTAATATTAACTGGGATAGTGTTGCTTCCTATACTTCTCCCAATGATTGTTATAACTCCTTTTCTGATTTATTTTTACCATTGTACAATACTTGTTTTCCACTAAATACTATTAACACGCAAACTCGAAACAAGTATACCCCTTGGTTCTCGGCAGGACTTCAAAACTCTTGTAGGGAAAAAAAACAACTTTATAAGAATTACCTAAAATATCCTACAGAGACATCCAAACTCAAGTATATTAAGTATCGAAATAAATATAATTATATTGTGAAACTTATGAGAAAGAAGTATCACCATGATAAACTCGAACAACAAAAGTCGGATCTAAAAGCAACATGGTCTACTATCAAATCAGTTATTGGTATTAAACGTAAAACAGCGACCCCATCATCAATGAAATATACTAATGGTGAATATAATGACCCTCCTATAATCGGCAATAAATTTAATGATTTTTTTTACTAATGTAGGGCCTTCACTGTCAAAAACGTTTCCTAAATCTAATACCAAGCATAAAGAATACTTAACTGGTTCCAATAATGATAGTATTTTTTTACTGCCTACCTGTCAATCTGAAATTATATCAATTGTTAACTCCCTAAAAACAGCAAAAGTGAAGGCGTTGACGGTATAACTATATCAGTCATAAAATCTAATATTGATTTGCTTTCTTTGCCTTTATCAATTATTTTTAACGTTTCAATCTCTACTGGCATAGTACCTGACAAACTAAAAATTGCCAAAGTCATATCTGTTTTCAAAAGAGAGGATTGTCATGTATTTTCCAACTTTAGACCAATTTCTATTTTACCTTATCTATCAAAAATACTTGAAAACAAATTATATAAGAGATTCCTTGATTTTCTAAATAAGCATAATATTTTGTTCAATCATCAATACGGATTTAGGAAAAAATCATTCAACATTTATGGCCATTTTAGAACTGGTTGACAACATATCCCAAGCTTTTGAAAATAATAAATTTACTATTGGTTTATTCATAGACCTCAAAAAAGCATTTCACACTGTTAATCATACAATACTACTTGATAAATTAGCCTTTTATGTATTTCGAGGAATAGCGCATTTATGGCTCACAATTTACCTCAAAAATAGATATCAATGTGTTCAATTTGATGGTATTCAATCTAATTGCCAACTAATTAAATGTGGTGTACCTCAAAATTCCATCTTAGGCCCACTTCTTTTCCTTATTTATATCAATGATATTTGCTATTCTTCAAGATCCTTATCGTTTATACTTTTTGCGGACGATACTAACATATTCTTCAGTGGCCATGATATTCAATCACTTTTCAATTTTATGAAACATGAACTTGAGAAAGTTCTTAAATGGTTTAATGCTAAAAAACTAAATAAAGGATGATAAAACTAAATATATATTTTTTCCATCCTAGTCAAAAAAGTTAATCTGGATGAACTTAATATTCAGATTGATGGGTGTAAAATTAACAGGACTCCACAGACTAAATTCCTAGGTATTATCATTCACCAACACCCATCCTGGACTGCTCATATTCAAACTATTACTTACAAAATTTCTCAGTAAAACAATTGGGCTAGCTCGCTTGTTTTGCCATACTTACAATACTGCACTTTAATCTGGGCAGCAACCTATAAGTCACACCTACAACCATTATTACTTTGTCAAAAAAAGGTGCTCGTATTATAACTAACTCTCATCCACTCGCACATTCTAATCCATTATTCAAACAGTTAAATATTCTAACTATATTTTATATTTATAAATATCAAGTGTGTTGCTTCGTTTTTCAACATGTTAATAATGTTCTACCTCAACCTATATCCTTACTACTTGATCTAAATATTACTATTCACTATCACAATACCAGACAGAAATACGATCTTCATTTTACTTTTGATAAATACTCATTTTAAATTCGATCACAAGGTCCTAAAATATGGAATTCAATTCCACTAACACTTCGTAACTCTATGAAAATTAATAATTATAAAACTATATTAAATAATTATCACCTCTCTCTCTAAGTGATTATTAGTAAGTAAATACATCTTAATTAATTAATATCTGACTCGCATTTATTCTTTAATTTATTCTATCAACCAAATTTATAGTAATATAAACCAAATTTATAGAAACTATGTAATTTGCTAAATTTATCTATCCTTCTAATAACAAGAATTACTGACTACATTTGTAAATTTACTTCTGACCCGACACTACTGCCAAATAAGCCTCTGGCTTCGGCTATGTAAAACAAACACTAATGTAAAACAGAGGGATATCATAAATATATTAATATTTTGTCCTTAAGATTGTATAGTAATAGTGACTGATTTTAAACATTAGTCTGCAATTCTTAGTATGGCTTAATTTACACCCCTGTAAATTTGTCGCATTTGTCTTGTTGCCAATTTAGTAAAACGTTTACGTTACATACATATATTTTACAAGTCTGGCCATTGTTTATATGCTGAAAAACAATGGCTATACTTGTGAAGTACATGTGTAAACGTTTGTATTTTGTGTTGCACCCTGATTTCTATGCCAAAAGTTCAAATATTAAGAAAGCCGATTTCAATTTAGACTTGGTTAAACTTTGGTAATTCAATTTGTCCAACGATCTACACACCATGGAAACGCTGTCGAAATTCCCTTTTCAAACGTAATAATTTAAGTTGTCATTGTTCGATACATACTGATAACCTGTCGTAATGAGCAATATAAACATGACGTATTTACCATCTTCAGATGTTTGCGCCGTTTTATCGGGTGACTGTGGTCCGTTAAACTTGTTATTCTTTACAGAAACAGTTACACTGTAATTCGTAAACTTGTCCAGTCCTGTGAAGGTGACGGTCAACACTTTTCCAGTAGACGTTTTCTTACTTATGACACCTTCAACTCTTGTGTATGTAACCAAGTAACCAACATGCTCTCCATAAACCTCATTGAACTGGGTAAACTAGAATTAAGAAAAGAAAAGCAACAATACAAATAAATCGAGTATCGTCCTGTCAGTCCTAAAAAATCAACAAACAACTAATTCGCTTTCAATCAAAGCAATAAATAAATCAAACAAACCAAACAAATCAAATAACAGATTAATAAACAATATATTCAGTTAAGGAATACGAAAATCAACTAATATAACACTAGACAGTTTATTATACAATTTCACTGTACAAATTTAAGGCTTCTAATTGGTCAATTTGCAACACGTATCACCTGGTTATCTCATGGCAACCACAAACTGCCGCGTAATGATGTGGTGTAATAATATTTATTTAACGAACAGATATAAGTCAATTTCGAAAAGGTTGGTCTCAGGAAGAGAAATATATCAATTGTTTGCCTATTATTTCCGTACCAAAAACAATGGATATTTATGTTTTTGTACAACGTTTTCAAGATACTATATACTGGAGAAAAGATGGTAGAAAATATTACGAAAATATTTAGGAATTAAGAGTCATTGTCTGATGAAAACCGGGCAGAACCAAAAGATGAGGGTCGGCCGATTCCATTGATTTTTTTCAGCACTTAGTAGGTACCTTATAAGATTACAAACTGTGGTATTTAAAGTTTCACTCGCCTTTTCGTTTTTGAGATTGACCACCGCCTCCATTTCTGCCCTAGACAGACCGTAAAAACAGTAAAATATGGGCTAACTTTGAAAGGCTATAAAACCCATTACCCGCAACTAACGAATTTCCTACATTTTTTGTGCATTATCTACCATTTAAATAGCGTTTTCACGTTAGAAAAACTCTAGTCGGTTAAATTCGTTCTTTTATAAATTTGGATAAAAGTATTTTAGGTTATCACGAAAATCAACAGAATTGAGTCAATTTTGAGGGTCTGTTTCCCAAAAGTGCGGTAGTTTATTACAACACTAAAATTATTTTTCAGTAGCCTACACAATTGCCATAAAAAAACGGCAAAGTATTGATTGGCACTACTCAATGATTTAGCGTGAGAAATAGCTGAAAATGTGCATATATTACCTTTTTCCCCGCCAAATTTTCAGTCACAGTATCAATCCCGCGTGTAGATTTGTCAAAGTATTATAGCATAACCTAATGCAAATGGCTCAGAAGACTATTACTTTACCTCTAAAAGTTTTAGGAAGAGGTAAAAGTGTAAATATTTGATGTTTACATAATTAAAACTCGCTGACCTTCGAAAGACCTAGGTCAATTTCTCGCGAAATTAAGTTATTGTTGTCTCGCTAGGGCAGTTGTTGTTGCTGTATCGCTTGACAGTGAAATAAATATCTACGATTAGCAGATCTATTGAGTTTGATGATAGTGGGCTACGATTATACATATTTATAACCAGTTATGATACATAAAGTATTGGACATTCTCAGAGGATAACGAGTCACGCAAGACCGGCTGAACAAATTCTTCAAGGCGAATAATCTATAAATCCAAGGTATTATGCATGCATTGCAAATTTATTTTCCTCAGAGACATGTCTTCATTTACATGTAGGGTATAAATGTATCTAATTATGTAATGATATTTTATTTTATTTTATTTTTCTCTTTAGCACATAAACGTATTTGTGATGTTTGTAATATTTCGCTGAAAAGGGGTTTTCATTTTAACTGCCGTATTTTCGAAGTTGTTTCTTGTAATTGTTTAAAAAAAGGCCTAACTCTCCCGATAATTGCTTACTTACGTAGAAAAAAAAGGATCGAAAAGAAAGCTAAAAATATAACCAGTTCAATAATGGGAAAACTATACGGACATTGTGGCACGGTTTTATCGTTTACGTTAACCTCTGGGCTCTGGCTCAGCATAAACTTCTTAATGGCCTTCATGGCCAATTAATTATAATATATTTTCAATGTTACGTTTTGGGTAAATAAACGTGGCTTCTTCTACTTGCTCTGAATTAACATAAAAAAATCCATCGCGGCCAAGAAGAAAACGTAATTTTTGTAACCTATTTGCATTTTATGCACAATATATATGACTGTTGGATACTCAGGTCAAAATATTACTTACGAGGGTGGTGTAGTTTGCCAAGTGCCGAATAAGTAGCTTCATCAATGCATTAAAAAAGTAAAATCGCTAGCAGTTGTTAGCTTCTTTCAAAAGAAAGGATTTTATTGAAGATATTTCAAACGTTTAATACTGTTTAGGGCTAGTAGTTGGTATTTTCGTAACGTAGGGTACCGGTAGTTGTGAAATAGAGTACGGGTCTGAAACTGAAATAGGACCAGGGTTTTGAGAACCGGGTTATTTGGTTATATCGTTATTTGGTATCTCGATACTATTCATTCATGTTATTGGATAATGTATAGGCTACACAACTAGCGGGTTTATTTAACAGCAAGATAACTTTATTGTCCATTTTTGCGACGTGAATTACAATTTTAGAAGCCACAAGCAATGATACTTCGATAAATTCGAAACCATGGTCGTACAGAAAAAAGGTACACAGTCTTCCATTAAATTAGCATTTATTTCAGTAGTATTTTAGTCTTCCAGTATTGGCAATAATGTTATAATCGATTCCAAACCCGTGCATGCCTCCTCCATCGGGCAACCTCCAGGTATTTGAAATTTTCCATTTTTTTTTCATCAAATGCCTCACTACCCAGGCAGAAAAGCTGATCAAATGGCCCATCGTTTTTTTCTTTCCGGTTGTTCAAATGCCGCAGTTTAGGTGACGTGATCGAATCAATTCAGAAATGCGTCATCAATGACTTTTGATAATATCAGTTAAATCATTGCCTTACTGATAATCATTCTACAATCACACTAAACGGACAGAGCGGAAAAACGGAGCGCATGCGCACTAGCCACTTCATTAAAAGTGAATCAAGATGGCCGGGGTGGGGAGTGAATCGTAGCTCTTTTTCAGGGACCTCTCACAGCTCAAGAAATACCACGATTACTTTATTACTTCACACCATGGACTGATATGCTTCAGTGACTTCTTCGAGCCCAAATAACAGATAATCCAGTTCACAGGAAGAACGCTACAATTGCTTGATCGACTCTGTTTTCAAGGAGAGCGAGTCATTTCGAACTGTTCATATGCGACTGGAAAAACGCCAAAAATAAGAAAACTTGTGAATATATAAGGTTCATACTTCGATAGAGAACTAAGGAGGTGATGGTTTTAAACATATAAAATACCATATTCGAGATTTTCATACCATTTTTCAAACGAAGCATTTGAAGTTACAGTAGTGACTTACTGACTAGACTGTCTACAGTAGTAGAAATCCTGGAACGACGATCATTACCAAAGACTGTAAGTAAATCTACAGAGCTATTATCAGGAAATTATACAATATTTCACTTGATTTGGTTATTATGGTATTACATCGGCATTTTGACGAATTAGTCGACTGATTTACCAATGTATCGTACGTAAAGAAAACGAATTTTCATTTTGTTTTGAAATGAAGTGTTGTATAATATTAGTATATACATGTAAAAAATAATAATAAAATTATGTTATAATTGTTCTGTTTTCAGAAAGCCAACAATAAAACATAGTTGTAATCGAATGCCTTTGGCAAAGTAGTTTTGTGTTCATTTAATTTTGTTCATGTTAGAAGTGGGTTAATTGACACTAATTATGTTGTGTGGGATGTTTGTGTGGTTTTGTAAGAGAGGTGCATATCAAGAGCCTACATGTGGACTTTAAATTCTCACCCAAGCTTTGCATAAAAATGCTTTTATACACATTTTATGAAGATCAAGCAAAGAAGCAGTACCTCTGGTCTTGTTTATTTTCCTGTAAAATAGTAAAACTTGATTATCTTCCCAATTCACCCAGTGTTTGTTTGCTGTTTTGGAATACCTGGACCGAAATTGTAAAGGAACACCTGCATGGTTATACAGATTACTTGTTGAGAAATAGAGACTTCAAACACCATAATTTATCTTTATCTCTATTCTTCCCAAACAAAAGCAAAGTCAGGCAAATATAGCAAACTATGAACACAAAGTATACAGTTTTCATCTACTTTCTCATTATTTGAGACTAAGTGTTTTAAACCTGTTTATTTTTAATGTAGAAAAAAATTACATAATTATCTGGTCCCATATATTAACAGCATTGGAAGGAACACATCTATATAGAATTAAAACTCGAAAAATTTATGCTTTTCAGCACCATCACTTCTCTTCATCTTTAATTATTCTCCACCAAAAACAAGAACACTTATGTATCTATGAAACATTAAAAATAATTTATTCTCTTAAAATATGCAAAAAAATATTTATGAAATTTAGAAGTAAATCATGTATGTGTTGGTGTTGTAACTCAAATTTTGAATGAGGAAGGGTTAAACACTGTAAGTGTTGATTGAAAGAATGTGATAGTTGATTCAGTTTAATAATGTGGGTGTGATAATGTCTTTGGGAAAGGAAAATCATGATGGCTATGGAGGTTAATTCCGATGAGGTTTCATTCATGATACTAACATTAACAATCAGATACATGTGCAAAACATGACATAAAATAACTAATTGACTAATGTTTATAATCATTACTTAGAATCTCTGCTCACACGTACATTGCATGTTCATGTTAATTCAAATCACAAGGGTTTTTAATTTTTTAAAGTTAATTTTTTGACAAAATATCATTTAGTAGCTATCAAAATACTAATATTATAATAAATTGCATATTTATGTATGTTGTATCTGAACCTGAAATTCAGAAAGAGTTTACAATCAGAGCATCCCTGAGCTTTAGATTATAGCAGACTTCCTAGCCATTTTAAAAGGGTCTGCCTAATACAGAATGCACACTTGGCATTTTAAAACTTATGTTTAAAAAATTTGATTTTAAAAGAACATGCATGATCATAAGCAGAGATTCTTAGCATCAATATCATTATAATAGCACTATTATTAATTAATTAATTATTTACTAATACACACTGATTGTTATTATTGTTGTTTTTATTATTATAAAATGGAAGCCCATTGGAAACTAGAAACATGTTCTTCATTCCAACATACTTCCCCCTCATTGCTTTCCTTTCCCAAATTAATTGTGCTTATTATACAGACTGGACTATCTCATTCATTCACTGGGCACCTAACCCTTCCCCCTCCTTCCTCAAAATTATCCAATAAAAAGCTGACCCTCTTCCTGCCTTGATGATTCATTAGGTACTGCATTAGCAATTCAAACATATACACATGATTCACCTGAAATAAGTTCACATAAAATAATATATACACTGTATATATAAGCACTTAACAAAGACACAATTCACAGTTAACCTTTAAAATAATTTCACATAATTCATACAAATTTCATTTTAAAAATCAAGTTAAGAACATGTTCACTTTATATTAGCCTGAAATAGCTGTATATACATGTATAGCCAGCTACACATACTATATTTGTAATTTAACATACATTTATTACTGAAGGTATATATTCACATAGCTCTACTTTCAAAGTCCAAGCCAGCTATACACTGAAAATTAATGAACCTCTGCATTAATTATGCTAATAATGTAGTTTCTGTGTAACTTCAAAAAAAGGCTCATGAAAGAGGGAGCTCCACAAGTTTTTCAAAGAAATTAACAATGAATTTTATTATATGTAATTGCTTATGGATTCCTGTACAAATATTATGTATTAGTAACCATTAGGCAAATGAAAAAAGAGAGATACATCTGTACATACACACAGTTTCAACTGTTTTAAGGCTTAACTTTTGTGGAAAGTTATTGCATTCTGCGTTATGTCACCAGTTGGTTGGATATAAACTCAGCAAGATAGTAGAGAATTCTGCTGAATGTTAAAAACATTAAACCAAAAACATTTTAAAAATCTTTGTAGTACTCCTTCCTCTGTTGTACCATGTTACAATTATAAACAGGTTTTAACAATTAACAGTCAAAGTGTACATGAAAAATGTAGATTTGTTCTCATACATGCATGTGCATGTAGTTTGCTATGGAGACTATTTCTCTCTCTTTCAATTATCCTACACATGTATTTGTCTCACTTTGCTTGTGCTTGGGGAGAATAGAGTGAAGATCAAGATAAGTGATGGTACTTGAAGAGTCTCCATTTCTCAAGTAGTCTAACACAAGCAAACATGCTATTTTGCTGTTTAGTCCAGATATTCAAAAACTTCAAGTAAACACTGAGGGAGCTGGGAATGGAAAGGTATACAATTGCAGGCTTCCTTTTTGCTGGGAAAACAACAAGAAATACTGTTTCGTGTACATGTAAAGCAAACACAAAGTCCACATGCAGGCTCTTGATTTCATACACCAACCAGTACCATATTATTATACCTCGATCCCTTTATACAGAACCGCACAAAAGTCCCACACAACATAATTACTGTCAACCGCTTCTAACATGAACAAAACTAAATGAACACAAAACTATTTTGCCAAAGGCAAAGTGCAACCGTCAAAATAGCCTCGGTCTGGCTAAGCTATTAGCTGGATAACCGACAAATATACGATGCATAACTTGTAATCTTTGCCACAAAAATCACACTTCGCTCACTCCAAATAACTCTAAATTACGGTAGGACATAGAATGATAAATGAGCTCATCCCAACCCGAATTTTAAGATCCAGCGATACCACATTCTGGAGAAATCGAAGATTTTGTCGCCGCCCATTTCCAAGTCCTTCGTCAGACCGAGGTTGTCTCCTAACCGGGCTATTTTGACGGTTGCACTTCCACCGTCCAACTTCGTTGGCTGCCAACCTCGAAGGACTTGAAAATGGGCGACAAATTGTTTGATTTCTCCAGACTGTGGTATCGCTGGATCTTAAAATTGGGGTTGGGATGAGTTCATTTGTCATTCTATGGCCTGCCGTAGTTTGGAATTATTTGGAGTGAGCGAAGTGTGATTTTCGTGGCAAAGATTACAGGTTATGCATCGTATATTTGTCGGTTGTCTCCAGCCTTTTCATTTTATTAGGTGGTGAGGGAAAGAGGTTCGAAAAAAACAGCGGAAACGACCCTAGAAGAGCTCAAAGGTATGAATAACCACAACTGAAACATTGTAGGATAAAGTCGTGTATTTATTTGTCTAACATACATGTTTTGGAAGGATTTATAATATGAACTATTCAAGCGATATTTGTAAGCGTATAAATACACAAATCTTGAGATTGGGCTGCCTGGGCTAATAGATGTCCTGTTAGGTTCTACAGAAGTTTAAGAAGTCACCGTATAACAGAGTTCAATGTACGGAAGAACCATTTTTCCTGGCCGCCAACTACAAGCGAGTTCCAAACAGCGACATCACATGAAGTCTCCACTCGGTAGAAACGAAATTAGAACATGGCTTAGTAATGTATCAGGTAATGCAGGTATCAAACACCCCAGCAACGAAATAACAGAACAATCCGACTCAATAAAGATAAACCTGCTTAACGCTGATACTGCGGAAGCTTCGTGGCTCTGTTGAGAGTGCACACGAGAATCGTGCGGGAGCCTCGATCCGTGCAATCCAATGGCAGTAGTAAAACTACAAGCATGGCGAACTATATCGTACATCATGGTCACCGCGCATGCGTAGAATGCATTACACGTCGTTCCAAAATTTGTGAAAACAGTGAAGACAAGGCTTACCTTTTCGCAATTTTCCAATTTGCTGCTTTAATATTTATATTTCTTGAGGTCCACAAGTTTTAAATTCAGTTAACATGCCTGCTCCTGCCCTCGACTATGATTGCTGACAAGTTGTGGATCATTAGACCGGTTTCCGATGCTCTGCTAATAAACGACCCAAATTAGCTAGAGCCGCCATACATCTTCTGTTAAATACTGTAAAGGCCAGTCAGTAAGCTCAATTACAAAGACTTCCGAGTAGTTCATGTTTGAGGTCCACAAGTTTGAATCTGTTCTGCAGATACCAAAGTGGATTCTAACGCCAGAAAAACGAGTTGAAATACTTGCTTTGGTGGTTCCAAACGTCCTGTAAATAACTGCATTTTAACGCCAGAACTCTCCTTCCCAAACGTACAAAGTTTAAAGGGACAGACCCGACTCGTTCAGCTGTTACATTTCCCTTCGCGCAGGACGTTGAACACAGCAGCTCGTCCGCAATTTTGACTGTCGATGTCCTTGTAACCTCTCCTCATTCTATAAACACTCATCAACGGCTTTCTTTTTAAAAATAGATTTTCACGTACGTGCCCGCAATGACAACCGCTGACTGTACGAAATTGTTCGCCATGACAACAAGTCTGCCAGCGACTATCACCAAAGCCAGAAGTCATTGTCCAAATATTTAACAAGCAACAAGTCTATTCCTCTGTAGCCGGCTTTCTTTCTATTATCGGCTTTAAGAAATTTGTCTTGAATGTCAGTCAGCATCGGTCCAGTTTACAAATTACAATCTCTCACTATAAACCAGGGAAGTTCTGCTTCCACAGCAAACCAATTTTGCCGATCAGTAGCAAATATCAGGGATTGTCAGTTCCAGATTTTCCATGTCCCAGTCAAAGTTGTTCAGGATACAAACAAACAGCATAGAACTGTCATCACCGAAAGTGATCCGACGAAGATCTTGATTTTTTTTGCCGACCACATGGTACTTGATTTGAGAAAACGGTTTGTTTTTCGAGTTGATTTAGTGGAAATATGTTCTTTTCTGATATATATTTTTCTATGAATTCCACCTTTCATGCACTTTGAATTAGCAGATTTTTCTAATTCTGAATTGATTCTGACATCTGACATTGTATTTCCATTCATCTTTTGTGTTGATTTACGGAGAGCTGTCAAATAGATCCCGGAATAAATTCTGAACGGCTTCCACTACTTTGGTATGTACATTTATGCAAATTAGCTATCTCACGTTGTGTTACGGGGCGCGAGTCACGCGAGTCACTTATTTTTAACCAGTGGATGCGCGCAAGCGCAGAACCCGAGTTATTGGAGTGGGTCAGTAGCTAATTTATTGATCGTTTTATGGTGTGTAGATCGGTTTTTTCCTGTGTACATCGGGGACTCTCCGTTGGCTGTCCGAATAATATAAACTAATTGCGATTTTGAGACGCCGATACCGAATTATATTGCCGGCCATTTGGGAGAAATATATTTCGTATTGGGCGTAGTCGCGCAGCGACGAAGACCAATACGAAAAATATATTTTCTTCCAACGCCGGCAATATAATTCGGTATCGGCGTCTCAAAATCGCAATTAGTTTTGTATCGCGATTCAACAGTTAAGTCGGGAATTGTTAAAAGAAAGAAGAGAATGAATCACCAAACTGATTCTGATCGTAATTTCAATTCTCAAAAGGCGCCTAGTATATCTATGGCAACGGTTTCACGGCTTGAGTGGCGAAAACCTTCGCGACGTGTTTTGAAATCTCTTCAAAAATTGTGAAAATTGTCAGTACTTTTAGCGAATAAGAGTGTTAGATTTCTGACGGAAACTACAATGCCAACCTTACCTTTAGGATTGAATGATGCTTATCTTGTAATTTACTGTGTTTTGAAGGTGAAATTGTAGAAATCTTGCTGTTGAACAAACAACTTTTGAACTTGACCTGGAACCCATGTAACTGCAAAGGCTCGCGCAAGAGCCAATCAGAGGCTGGTATTCTGAGACGCCAATACCATGTTATATTGGCGTCTCAAAAGTAAACAAAGTGAGCAGTGAATCGTGATACTGTTCGATATTCCGAAGATATATTTACGGATGTTTATGGTACGCGTCCAAGAATTGAAAGATTTGGTCATGCAGGAGAAGATCTTTGACGGTGCCCTCCTACTGTCAGCCACTCCAAACCTGGGCAGACATGGTAGTGGGTCTCTATCAATCACATAGTGGTGATGACGTAACGATAACGTCATCGCTCACGTGATTTTAAGTAAATGCCCATATCTCCCTCATTTCTAATGGCAGACAGTTCAACATTGGACAGGCATGGTGTTGGGTCCCCACAAATCACTTAGTGGTGATGATGTAATGATGACGTCATCGCTCACGTGAATTTAAGTACATGCCCATATCTCCCTCATTTCTAATGTCAGCACGCTCAAAGGTGACAGGAACGGTAGTAGGTCCCTATCAAGCACCTAATGGTGATGACGTAACGATGACGTCATCGGTCACGAGATTTTTAGAATATACCAAAATTGCTCACTGACCATCCACGAGTTGCCCTAAGGGGCCCTATGTTCTCATTCTTTATTTATCACAAGTGCCATATCATAAACTACTTATTAACTTAGTCCGCTCGGTCTTTACGGGAAAATATCAGACCTCGGTATTTTATGTACGAACCTCGCTATCTCTCGGTCCGTACTGTCAAGACCTCGTTCTGATATTTTCCCGTAAAGACCTCGCTCTCGGCTAATAAGAAGTTAATAATAATATTTTAATGAAGTTGTGTATTTATCCCATTTTTATCATATATATAGTTTTGTAATTTAGCTTTTTAAATAACTAGTTTGTATTGTCAGTTATTGAGGGCCACAAGTTTGTTAGCTTTGCTATTTAGTGCTACCCTCTTTAAATCACGCATCTCCTTCCTTTATGTTTCTTGTTGCGTTCGGGATGAGCGTTATTTGAAAACAAAGAAGAAAGACAACCACAAATCTCGCAAATTTACCAGAAATCACAACTAATGGTAAATTAATTACTCAATTCTAATTTCACGAACACAAAAAGAAGGCAATGCACGAGTCACGGAAATTAAATAACTCACGAGTCACTGACAAATAAACAGCTGTTTCACAAATAACGAAAACATAAATGGGCTAAACACGCTTCTCAAAAATACCCTTTACTATCCTCTTATATGTTGTGCTAGTGAAATGCTGAATTATTGAAAACAAAAGCTTTGTACTTCAAAAAACTCAAATGCGTTATTGCTTAAAGTGCATATTAACCTTCGTGCAAATTTCATAGCTATGAACCTCTGTGTTTCTGCGAATATTTTTTTGGTTCACAGGGATACTCTATCTTCTACGCTTGTTTGAAATCATGGAAACGTGACCTTTCCTGATCCAAGACGCACTTTAAGTGTTTTGAATTGTCGTTACTGATATCCAATATTTCAGTAGTTTTACAAAACAATATAATAATACATACTTTTTCTCCTTTTGTATTGAAAATGGTTATAGAAACCAGTAAATAAGCAAAAACTTGAAAATATTACCTGCCAGTTCACTTGTAAACTCGTTGATGACATGGCTTGCACAGTTACGATAGTCGGGATTCCTGTTGGGACTTTAAATAAGAGAAATATAATGGGTTTGTATCACTTTATAAAGAGGAATTGGGATACTTTTTGAATTTAGCAGACTTAAAGAATGTTGTTCAGAGATAGTCACACATTGAAACTACATTTGACATTACTGACAATGATAGTTATAGTACTACATAAATACAGGAAATAGCCGTTCTTTCAAAGCAAGTACGAAAAGTGCCATGAGAAAACCCAAAAACAGATTTACCGGCCTATAAAGCTTTTCAATAAACCACGAAAACATAATCATTTAAAGACGCTGTGTCCTAGCCAATGAATCACTGTTCATTGCAGTTGGTTTATCAACGGCCGCCTAGCCAGAAGGCTAGCTTACAGTCTAACTCAAATGCTCTTGATTGTTTAGGGTAGCGAATGAAAGGCCCGATCAACCCATGAATTATCGCCAGATGGTTCGAATATAATTTGACCAGTACTCGGCAGGGAGCCTTTAGATTCGAGTACGAGTGCGTTCTTCACAATCGACGAGCAAAAAATACTCTTGATAGCTTGTTTTCGTGTCTCCAGCTTTGTTTAGCTGTATTTGAGGATCTGTACTTTCCTTGCAAATGAAAATGTTTGAATTCAAATGTCGTGCTCGCACTTCACAGTAAAGCAAATAAACAGTTCGACTCGGTGGCCTTTGCACTGCGGTCGTATTTTTGAAAGCAGAACTGGAGACAAAAACGGTGAACTGAGGGCACTGCTTTCTTTGTATCACGGTTCCAGAGATTCTCTTCATTGCTATAAGGTTTCACACATGAGTGGATAACACTTCTGGAGCCGTGCAAAACTATATAGCGATACCTACTGCCACGTGAGATTAATGTGTCTTTCCTCTTTAAATAAAGAATATTACATTGCATCGCATTATGGAAAACTGCAAGAGTCACCGCCCTATTCAAAGCTGGTGACACGACAGATGTGAACAACTACCGCCCCATCTCAGTGTTGCCAGTTCTGTCAAAGGTGATAGAGCGCCATGTTCATAATGCTCTGTCCAATTATCTGTCTGACAACAACTTGATTTATACAAATCAGTCTGGCTTCAGAAAACAACATAGTACTTAAACAGTACTAGCGCACATAGTAGACACCTTACGGTTCAATTTAGATAAAAACCAAGTCAACGGGTTAGTGCTGGTGGACTATAAGAAAGCCTTCGATATGGTGGACCATGCTACTCTTCTTAAAAAAAACTTGAAGCTTATAGATTAGACTCTCAAGCTCTTGACTGGTTCAAGTCTTATTAAGCAGATCGCAAACAAGTAGTCTGCTTCAAGGGTCAAACGTCATCTTCTCGTAACATTACCTCAGGAGTACCTCACCATCTATCCTGGGCCCTCTACTGTTTGTCGTCTTTATAAATGACTTGCCGCTTTACACGAACTCTCGATTGGACTTATTTGCAGACGACACTACTATTCTGGCCTCATCCAGCATTAGCAATGTTCAAGGGTTGAAGGACGAACTGTCAAATGAAGTAGCAAATGTAGATGATTGGGCCAACGCAAATAAACTTCCACTTTAATGCAGCAAAGTCCAAATGCATCCTTATATGTGGAAATCGCCTTAAAGACAAGATCACCCAAGAAGAGCAAGATCTGAACATTAGAGTAAATAATACTAAATTAGAACAAGTTCAGCATGTTAAATTACTAGGACTTGAAATAGACAGTGACTTAAGTTTTGACACACATGTCGACACTATGGTCAAGAGAGTATCAAAACGCATCGGAATTTTAAATAAGCTTAAGAACTATCTACCTAGAGCAGAGCGCATTCTTTTTTTGGGCCACGAGTTTATTAGTGCTTTGTACTATTTAGTGTTACCCTCTTGAAATAAAGTTGATTGAAGTGCTCATGGAGTTCTCCTACTTTGTACTTCAGGGTGCCTTCAGACTTAGATGGCGATTGATGCGATGGTATGTAACGCTTTGCAGTGCACTCTGGGACTTCAGCCTGAACTATAGTTAAAACTGCCCACATCATGAGTGTAGTTATCACAAAATGGCTACTACTACCCACCATACTTAGCTGGCATGCACGAGGCAGTTTTTGGTATCCCGGCTTTTCTCGTTTTCTCAGTCCTTAACCGCTTTTCTTATGAGAGGGGTGTCCTTCTTTTGTGTTAACATTGCTCATGATAGAACGCTGTCGATATTTCAGAATTTTCTGCCTTTATTAAAAGCCATCTGATTTTCGCGACCCTCGAAAATCTGTTGTACGCGTAATGATTCACGGGCTCGGACACAGGGTCTTTAATATGTGTATGATTTTCCAAACATTGTTCAAAGCACAGGGAGTTCTAACATTATATTACACATGTACCGCTATTAATATGTTCTCTTTTTTAACACAGAAGCTCTCAGAATCTCGTATGTGTAGCCATTGCGTATCTAGGCCGGTTCAAATGAAGTGTATTACCACCCCTAAACTTAGTATATAGCCTTAGAAGGGTAGTTCTACAGCGTTCAAACGATCCTAGATAACCAATGACTTGACACGGGATTCAGAGAGCTTGTGTAAAGAAAAAAACATATAACACGGAATTTAGTTATTCAAAAAAATGAAATTATAATAAATTAAACAAATACCTTAGTATTTACCATAGTATTTACCATATAGAACATTCAAAAAACGATATAAACAATACCTCGAAGACAATCAAATATAATCTTCCTTAATAGAGCTTTTGTTTCTATTTTTTTGTATGCCTGTCCATGTAAGTTAACTCTGTTTTAGCTTTATTTGATCTATGTTCTTATATATTATCGCATGAACTGCACTTGTTAATTTTAGGATAGGCAGTGGTTAACTCGAAAGCTCTCTGCTACTTTAACTATAGTACACAATATCATTTTCTTCCTATATAAAGTTATCTGTACTTGTAATTTATTTTCTTTTTTACATATATAGTCATCTTTTAAAAATGGCATTTGTAACTTTAGGAAATGTGCAAATAAAGCTAAAGTCTAAAGTAATTAAAACTGATGCGGTTGATAAACTTTGAACGGTAATGTAATATGTTTAATATTATCATGATCAGTGTTTTTTTACTACAAACAGTAATAGGTTCATTTACTATATGACCGACACCAGTCTTATACTAAGAGATCCAGTATCTATACATAAGCGACATTGACTACGTCTCTAGCATAAACGCATAGAGTCAAACAGTAAAAACGGTCCAGCTTTAAGATTAGTATACCTATTTATAATAGGTAGTGAATGCTGTCGCTCAGTTAAAGTGCATATAAGCCATGGCCAGTTATGTTTTGTTGTAGAGCTTATACCTTAAAAGGTAGCGAAACAATACCGAAAAATTAAACAAAAATTGTTTTCAATTTTTTTAACGACTAAACTTCCAAATTTAGATTAATTTCCGCGCACATTTGGAGACTGGGACGAGAATTAACTGAACAGTCATCAACAGAACTCGTCTCTTCGCGGGTATAAAACGTTGGCATATTTGCAAAATAATTGAATAGATAAATGAGAAAGATGATAATATCGTGATAAACGTTTCGGAGAGCTTTATTCGGCAAGGCTTTTGATGCAATGGTGGATCGAGCGTGTTATGGCGATGACGTCAAACTAGACCCAGTGCCAATTTTGTAAAGCGCTCTCGTGCGCTTGATTTTGGTCCACAGGCAACCCAAGACACTTTTTGGGGCAACTTTGAACGGCCAATACACCACGAAAAAAATAAATCAAATCAACTTTTTATTCCGGAATCCTTAGACTATGGCCTCTAGTCTCTTCGTAAGAAATATAATTAGTCAGGGCTTATATGCACTTTAAGGAAATGTATTAGAAGAAAACCTACAGTAGCTCTTTGGCAGAAAAAAAATATTACAGGGTGATAAAAATGCCAAGTTGTTAGACGAATATATTTTTGTAGTTTTGGGGCTATCGTGCGACTGAAGCCCGTTTGCCGAGCTGTGGTGTGCTTTCTCAAAAGTTGTCCCGATTAATTTTTATTTTGTCTCGACAAATTACGACAATTCCCTGAGCCTACCAATTCCAGAGATTTTTTTAAAAATATTTAAAAAACTGCTGTTCTCCGCGTTGAAGTTTAAACATCGGAAGTCAACTGTTATTGATAATGTTATGGTACATGCTAATTGTGTTTTGAACCGGCTGCTTGACTTTATCGAAGGCCAATAGAAGAAAATTATGTCCTGCTCGCTATCTTGATAACAGGAGAAACTTGCTCTTTCGAAACTGATAGCCATTATCTTCGCCCCAAACTATCAAAGTATATATGGTCACACTGGGTCCGATCGCCAACATAACTCCATGCAGTGACTCGTGCATGAGTCGTTAACTTGCATGATCAAAAAGTTACAAAACACATTTTGTGGGTTAAACTCGCTGTTTTAGTAAACTTCACGTCAAAACACAAGACTCATTAGGTGCACTGAAGGAACTGTAGTAACAATACAAACGAAGACGATCAGAATTAGCCTGAAGTACAGCGTACGACAAAGCACTCGCGAATTTTCGTAAATCGCAGAAATAGGGTAAAAAAACACGCAAGCTGAAAGGGTATACATTGTATTACAAGCTGCAAGGAATGAAAAGAACATAAACCCGTCAACGGATTGCTCCTCCCTCCACAATGGAGAGTATTTCGTGAATAAAGAAGGACTACAAAAACCAAGCATATAACCTACACAGTAATTATATAGTCTGTCTGTGATTAAGATGCCTGTCGTTTGGTCAGTAGGACTAAATTTATGTGTGCTAGAATTTTATTTTTCGACTATGTAGGTACATGTACGTGTATATTGTGTACATTTCACGTTAAATATTTTGGATCAAAGATTTGCAAAATGTTGTTTGACATCGAAAGAATGTAAAAGGTAAAGGTATTCATTTAAATAGCGCAAATTCTATATGAATATATCCAAATGCGTTTCACAGGGTTATTTTTGTGGAACGGACTGCTACTGTGGCGCAATGTGCTGCCGTGCAGTTTACAATCATATTGTGTCGGGAGACAATCCCCTACTATTTCTCAAAATAACACAACATGTTCTTTCACATCCCACTCGTATAGATTAGAAGAGGAGACAAGGCCAACGGCTTATACGTCCCTGCACAAGGACGCGGCCGGGATTCGAATCCCTGAACTCCCGCACTCTAGACCGTGCTCTACCAACAGAGCTAACCAGTGAGGCGCTCGTACATTGTCGTACATTATTTCGTGTGGAAAAGCTGTATACACATCAAGAATAAAATCACTTCTAGTGTTTTATCAAGGAGAAAAGTCTTTGGAAACTTGCCCACGGGTTATGGAAAGTCCTTGATTTTTCAAATGGCTGACCTCGTCGCAATCGCGAGTGAATATCGCCAATACGCCGCCTTATTTTTCAATCACTCCAAACTTACCAGACTTGAAATACAGTGTACTTTGTCAACAGCAATCCCAATGAACATTCTTCTTCCCGCAAAATTAAACAACACGAAACTCGCCCGCTTTGATTTTGTTTATATAATTATTTCCTCTGTTTATCAGCTGCAACACACGCTGCTGCGACGGTTTCGAGCAATTAAGTCCACTTGATACTTCATAAGTGCAATTAGCTAGGGAAGATATATAAACTACAATAAATGCTTTCCGAAACAGACTGTGTACGGTGCGTGATGGCGATATTTTCACAGCTTCACTCGCGCTCGCGACGAGTTGAGCCATTTGAAAAATCAAGCACTTTCCATAACCCTTACGCAAGTTTACAAAACATTTCTCCTTGATAAAACTCTAGAATTGATTCCTCTTGTTGTAACGTGGATAAAGCTTTCCCACACGAAACAATGTACGATAATTTCAAACAATATTTTGAAAATATTTGATACAAAATATTTAACGTGAAATGATGCACATAATTATAGAATTTACCAATCAAAATCACTACTGCGATTTGCTGTAATGCATGACGTCCCGGATGGCATAGCGGCATATTCAGATATCCTGGACCCTGGAACGAGCTGATGAGGCCATATTTCAGACTAGTTATCCAATCTAGATGTTTTTTTCAAATCTTTATTTTGTCTAATTTTAACTTATGCCCTGGAGGTATTGGGTTTCGGATATTACAGTAAATACCTTAGTAGCATTGACAAACATTTTTGCAAGTGCATTTAAGTCTATTCTAAGAAGTGTTAGTATATTACTGATGTTCCGTAGCTGTAATAGTAAAAACAAAACTAGGGAATAAGATTACCGATCCAAGTACCACCACAGCTTTAGCTGATTTACTTCACTCAGTAAGGTCACGTAATCTCAATAACTGTAGTCACTCTTCTTCCAGGCGTAGGTATCGAACACTTAATGGTTTAAAAAAATATATATCTTTATTTAATATTGTGTAAATATAGGTTTCCTTGAATATTTAAACTGCTTTAAACCGAACACGTCCGTTGTTCCGAATATTGTATGGCATACATTGCTTATTAATAAACACTATTATTATTTTAATACACTTTTAAGGTCGGTACACACGAAGGAACAAGTCCCCGGCCAAATTCCTTCATGTGAATGACTCAATTTTCATGACAAACTTGCCACTGGGACAAGTCGCAAGTCACGGAGACAACATTTGATTATCTCCTTGTATGAACAGTTTGTAGAACAGTACAACATGTCCCTGGGCCAAAATTAAAATTAGCAAAGCGTCATTTTACTTTCCCACAAACTCTGTTTCAAAATGGCGTCTGATAACATAACAATGTCCCTGCTACGAGTCCCCCACATGAACACGTACAACAAGGGTTTGTCTCCGGGTCATGTCCCTGGGATTTGTCCCTTTGTGTCCACAGACCTTTAATCGTGAAAACGTATGATAAATGTAACAGCAAATTACGAATGGTGACACGAGAGAATAATAATACTGATTTTAATATACAGACGTGGATAGTTAGACTGTTTGAAGAGGATGACATCTTAAGGTCGCTCGCCTGAACGGCTGATACTCCACTGTCAGAGCTCGGTCGGACTAGCCACTTCACCAAATTTGCTATAAATATAATAAACTTTCCAAAAATGTAGGTTTGTTTGACATCGGTGTTACCTAAGCAACACAGCGTTGACGTCATGTGTTTTACATATCATCAATTTCTCAAGACCTAAACTTTTAAAACGACCTAGTGTCCCTTGTAGTCTAGATGTAGGCCTTCAAGACTGCAAAGTTTAAAAAAACTGTATATATGAGAGCGTTTTCAAAAAAAATGGGTTGAATAGTTTTTTTTTAAATAACAATTCCCCTTGCTTTCTGTTTATAGTTGTCGAGAACTGTGTTTTCCGGACCGATTCAAGCGATGTTTTTAGCATATTTCATACCTGTGGCATAGGACTACTTCCCATGAAAATTTCTTTCCATTTGCTTTATTCGATTTCGGTTTATGGAATCATAAGTAATGCCATAAATATGTTCATTTACTCAAAATAGTAACGTATTTGCTAAGGAAGCTGTAATTCGAAAACTAGTCAACATCCTGAAATTCAATTTCTACTACCCTGTCCTTGTAAATTGAAAGAGGATTGAATCATGATCATTTTAAGGACGCGGGAACTTTTACATTCATTCACGCAAGCTTCATTGCTGTATCATTTTGTTGATAGCTTGTGTCTTTCCGAAATTTCTCTTTTGGCTAGATTCTACATACTTGCGTGCTTTTGAATTAACAAGTTTACCATACACGCTTGCTACGCTTCGCTACTACCGGAACGCTCATGCGCTCAAGGGACAGAAGAATACCCGAAAACACATTTTCTAAATATTAATTAAAAACGAGATTTTGGATTGGTGATATTATAAAACGTTTTGGAAATAAATATTATAAGTTATATTATAACAAAGTTACAACTGGCAGCGTGACTATATATGATCATTGCATGTCATTGTTCCAAGAACAGAATTTGCATGCGCGTTCCGGTAGTAGCGAAGCGTAGCAAGCGTGTATGGTAAACTTGTTAGTTCAAAAGCACGCAAGTATGTAGAATCCAGACAAAAGAGAAATTTCGGAAAGACACAAGCTATCATAAAAAATGATACAGCAATGAAGCTTGCGTGGATGAATGTAAAAGTTCCCTATGTTTTTGTTTTTATTCCGCGCCCTTAACATGATTCAATGCTCTTCCAATTTACAAGGACAGGGTAGTAGATGTTGAATTTCAGGTAAAAAGATTTTAAAAACAATTTTTGACTAGTTTTCGAATTACAGCTTCCTTAGAAAATACGTTACTATTTTGAGTAAATGAGCATATTTATGGCATTACTTATGATTCCATAAACCGAAATCGAATAATGCAAACGGAATAAAATTTTCATGGGAAGTAGTCCTATGTCATAGGCATGAAATATGCTAAAACATCGCTTGAATGGGTCTCGAAAACACAGTTCTCGACGACTAAACCGGAAATAAGGCGAATTGTTTATTTTTTAAACGGAAATATTCAACCAATTTTCTTTCGAAAACTCTCTCGTACAATTTTTTTAAACTTTGCAATTTTGAAGGCCTACATTTATACTATGAGGGACACTAGGTCAGATTTCGAGAAAATTGATATGTAAACTAAATGATGTCAACGCTGTGTTGCTATGGTAACACCGATGTCAAACATTTTTGGAAAGGTTATTCTATTTCTAGTAAATGTATGAAGTGGCTAGCCCAACGGAGCTATGATAGTGAAGTATCAGCCTTCCTAAGTGGGTATGGTGTGGCACTGGAAAATCCAGGCGAGCCACCTTAAGTTTGAAATAATTTAAGCAACAGTAGTTGCGAGTATTACCTCCAACGAGAGTCTTGGATGTCTTATTATTGCTCCACAATCCCTCTCCTACTGAACTTATGGCCTTGACTTGAAACCAGTACACCGTGTATGGCACTAGATTACATAATACAAAGGGCGCAGATGGGGATATCGTAGTGATAATCGACGTTCTGCTGATATTGTAGAATTTTATGCTGTAAGAGGTAATTGTCCCAGTGTCATCCGCAATCTTCGCCGTGAAACCCAGAGTTATGAATCTCTGGTCTGGTGAAGGGGTAAAACCTGGTGCTTCTGGTACATCTGAAAATATATATATATATAATATAATTCCAGTATCAAAATCCATACCATGAAAAATAATCATGAGATAAAAATATTTAGATTATTTGCAATTCCTGCAAAGAAAAAATATGGAATCGAACTGGAATCCATGTTAGGGCAATTTAGATAAGACCATGTACATACATCCCTGAGTAACATGTTGTTCGAGCGCATTGTTGTAGGCCTTTCCTAATAATGGTATGATAAATAAGATTTGCGTCTTCACTTTACTTACTTAACTGTACTTTAATGATGATTGACGTCTCAGCTACCCCTCCACTCGGTACCGTAAGAGGGTATCGTGCTCTGCAGGTATAGGGTACGTTACATTGCACAGGACGTGTTGTCGAGCTCTCTCTTTTACAGTTGAATGTGTTCATTACGTCATCTGCAGATGTGAAACTGACTTGAATGCTTTCACTCGACAGTCCCTTTAATAGCGTGCCATTCTTTAACCACCTTATAACAAGGGGCTGTGGCTCGCCTACTATATTCGTACAGTTCAGCTTTGCCGAATTTCCTTGCTTTGCAGGAAGAAGTACCTCTTGTATGAGAGCGCTGTCCTTAGGTGCCACATCTATCAATATCAAACACAAGTCATACGAAACAGAGTTGACTTCATGACAATTACAGGCGTATGTTATTTACGCACGAGTAAATACAAACAAGTGTGTAAATGCCATACGAAAGCACTGTTTTTCCATCTTGTAATTGTTTATTTTATCCATACTGATATTTTTCTCCAATATCAAACACGTTTTCCTGAAGTCTTGTCAATGAACACGTAGCTCTTTTTGTTTTGTATTTCCTATCCGACTGAACGCAGACTAAACTTATGCTCGCTACAATAGAAATATATAAAACAATTCTGGCTTTATTTAAACTGATATTAGCTTTGGAAATGGCTTCAACACAAACTGTGTTTGATTCGACACATCAAGTTTGAGAGTTTAGATAAATCATCAAGTATACTTGCTTTTTCCAAGTTGTTTGCTCCGAGCTTACAGACATCTCCACGGCTTGTAGGAATGCTCAAACGCATTGCCTTTGGTATTAAGTAATGATTCGTGTAAGAAGTACGGAACCAAACGACATTCAGATTGGAGCAAGGTGTTAATTTTGTATTGTGAAAATTCTTGATCTCATTGGTTGAAACATGAAAATCACCCTAAAGGTTAGGAAAACGTCTAATTTCGTCCAATTTTTCAAAATATTAAAACTACGATTTGCACTGCGGTTCCAAATATCATTTATAAAGCAAATCGTATGTTCGGAACCAGCTTTTCAAGCGTGCCTGTTTCGTAGCTGTTTTTGGTTATTACTTTTTACTACTTTTATTTCAGAATATTCATAATTATCACAGATTTCATCCTGATTTACATAAACGTTTGCTTCAATTTCCTCGGCCAAAATAAGTCGTATCGCCAAAATAGCTGAAAAAATGATTGTTTTCATTGATACGTCCGATACAGAATTCGTGTCCGTGCTTCATGGGATTTTCAAACTCTCGCTTTCAGTTCGAGTTTGTAAATCCCATAAAGCACGGACACGAATTCTGTATCTATTACTTATATTACAATCTATTACCGGGTCAATATACAGATAAAGCCCTTGCATTTGTAATGACCAATGCAAGGTTGTGCTCTCAAGCTGACAGTCAGTTCAATGACCCGATATGAGAGCTCAAGTACGACACTTTCACTCACTCCCTCTTTAAGAACGCTAGCCGTCTTATCATTATGGGACATGATTTTATCATCATACTCCAACTGCGCATGTTAGTGACGTACAAATATAACCTTAACGCCGAAATAATTATTCTATTGTATGATTCAGTGCTTTGTTTAATTTACAAACTGCCAAGTGTACTGTTGACTTTTTCTGAAGGTCAAATAATTGCTTTCTCATAGGAATAGCTATGGTGAGAAAACCTCGCCGATCATGCAATAAGATCGTTAAATACCTCGAACCTCAGCTTTTATCCAGATACATCCCTCGAGGCCGTGTATCTGGCTAAAAGCCTCGATTCTCGGTATTTAACTCTTCCTTATTATATGGCGGCTCAGTGAGCGGACAAAATGACTCTGAATGCTGCAATGTGATTGGTTGCTCAGCCGGCAAGATTTGTTCATCTTGCCCGCTCAGGATTTTCCAATTCGCTCACAACTCTTCGTAAACAAATAGCGACAAAACTCGTACATTTTGAAAGAAACACAACATTTTTTACATGAATGCAACTATTAATTTAAAACTGTTTCTCCTATTTGTTTTTTTTAGATAAAATTCCACTTTTTAGAGCGATTGATGCAGTTTTTCCGGCTCTCGCAAGTTCGATAAAAACAACTGCAGAACTGGACTGAATCGAATGAAGCTGGATTATTTAGTGGACATAAATATACTATAGCTATCACTGGAATACACCAAAGCTATGGCTGTGACTTCAAAAAACAAAGAAAAGTTTGTCTACCTCACAACGCTACTACAATTGTGGTACAAAGAAATAAAATTATTACGGAAACGAGTAAACTTAGCACCCAGTTTCATCAAAGAAAGCAGGATTGCATGGGCTAAGAAATTCAGCATTCGCATTTGGTAATTATGAATATTTACTAATTAATACTTACAAGTTTGTTTGTATTCTTCTACAGCTCTTTTTGTCAAGTTTTGCAGTGTGCTTATCGCCACTCGAGTGATTTTAACTTGCCGGTTTTTAACTTTCAAATCTTCCACAAATATGCACATATTAGTTTGTCTCTAGATAATGCGTTCGGGTTCCTGATAAAGTTGTCATTGAAACCTAGTGCATCTGAAGTAAAGTACAGATCACTTTTCATCCATAAAACACATTTTTGATGTTGGAAAACTAACTGTTTTGAACGCCACGAGGTTGAACTTCAAGGAAAGTCGTCGAGACTCAGTCTAATTTTAGCTTGATTTCTATTCGCTCTTCAGTTTACCACTCAGTGGGTTCCTGGCTCGTGCGTCAAAGTGTGATTTTATTCATTTTTGCCATATAATAAAAACCTTACTGACCAAGCTTGTTCGGTTAAGGTTGGGAAATATTGGCCTCGTTCATTTTTTGCGTTTTTATGGACCTCGACTTCGTCTCGGTCTATAAGCACGCAAAAACTAAATGAAATGAACTTGGCCAATATCCCCCCATCTTGACCTCACGCTTGGACAATAACATCTATATAGAGAAGAGTTTACCTTCATATTTCATCCAACTGGGATGAAGGAAGTCAGTGTTTGGTCGTGAGACCTACAGACACTTACATAGTGTTTGTTGGATACAGGACTGATGATTAAAACATCAGTGGCTGTATCAGTGATACGGACGTTGATGTTATTAACAGTCGCTACGCTAGTTCCCGGACTAGATCTACCTTCATACAATAGATTCCTCAGGATTATTACTCGCACATTTAGTACCTTATCCTCCCTACTTACTCATTAGCGTTAATGATTGGGCAGTGGCCCCTGACAGCAAGCTCGTGTTGGTATGACACGAGAGCTAAGAGTAGGCAGTAAGATGTGGTGGGTGGGCAACTTCAGCCTCACTTGGCTAGCGTTCACCTCAACTGACGCTTATGCATAACTAATGTTGGTTTATATAATGCTACACAACGTCATCAGGGATGCTAATGAACTCTGAATAGTTCATTATCCTCCCTGCATTAAGAATTGGGTAGTGGCCGCTGACTATGTATCTCCACCGGCTGTGCCTCCGTTACGCCTTTCCTCTCCCCGATTTACCCGCAACCCATTCTCCCATACCTTATCTTCCTAATTACTTTCCCCATACCTTAACTCCATTACTCTTCATCCTCTCGAGAGACCAGGCTTTCTTCAAAGCTCAATTTTTCGCAGGGGACAGGGCTGCCGACTTGAGCCGGGTTAAGACGAGGGAATTGCTGTATTTTTCGGGAGAAACAGTAACCTTTTTATCCACACGCTCACAATGTTCCTTCGAGATTGAACGGCTACTATGTTCGCCCTGAAGCAACATAAAGACTCTGCTCTATATGCCATAACGGATATAGAGATATATAAGGCTATGTGATTTGCTCCAAGTGCCAATTAGACAAAGCTTTCTCTTTAGAATAACTAACAGGGGTGTTGATGTCACAGATGAGCTCTTCGACTCTAATGCCACGGAAGCCCGTTTGTCCACCGATGCCCTAACAACTGCTTCCAGGTACTTTTCAGGACCGGCGAGTGACCCTTCACGGGCTGCGCAGCGGTTGTGCTCTTTCACTCGCTCTGACAGGTGACCCATTGGACAGCATTATGGCCCACATTGGTTGGAAGACCCGGCCACTGCTATACATTATATCAAGATGAACCAGGTTATGGTCCTGGGTGGCGTCAGCGATATTCTGGCCTGCCTCTCCCCCGACAGAACGCTCTGACACACTTTACCCAGGCGTTTAACCTTACACAGGAATATATTCTTTCTATTATTATAGCAGGTTAAAGGGGCCGTCTCACCCACAGTGCTTAGCGCGCTCACATAGCCTAGCGGCCATTTTCGATGCCATCGAAATCCAGAGTTTTATGTTAGTGGTTTTAATCTTCTCTACATCTCTGCCATCCTTCCAGCTATCGTCAGAAAAATCATTCAAGGTTGAACCTTTTTTATTGTTCTTCCTATTGAGCCTCTTATTTAAGTGTTTTAAATTATTTGGTCTTGCAAATTTTAGTTTTATTTCAGGTGGCCGTAGTTCTCTGATGGATGCCAGTCTCATTCAGTCGTCCTCAACGAAAGGAAACAGTTGTCCGTTTGGGTCCACGATTCTGACCATTAATCTTTATATGTAAAGATATATTAGCGCTTAGTTCGAGTACCTACTATCTTTGAGCCGATTTGGGTTTTTGAACACCGTGGCTGGCTTACGTGACCACAATTTGCAAGAAAACTCCACTTGAAGAACAGTTTCCTAAAATCATTTTCAGGGCTTTGGCGTTTAACTTGTGGAAACAGGTCCTCTCTCTGGTTTCGAAGGGCGGGATTTGGGCTTTTAGACAGTGATTTTGCCGAGATTTTCGGATTCACCGGGTTGTTCATTTGAAGTTTATACTCGCACGAAATTTGACAAACAACCGGAAAGCCGCCGAAACTGCATGATAATAATTTCCTATTCAGGCGAGCTGTTATTCGTTCACTGTTCTCTCTTGAACTGGTTCTCTGGCACCAGCAACGAGATTGCCTGCTAGCAGATGATCTCTCTCTCTCTCTGCAGGGAAAATAAAACCGAGGGGAGAAACCTCTTTTGATAATTATTAGTATTCTCTGTTTATAGTACTGATGACAGGGTTCGCGCGGAAGCGACGGGTGAGCGGTAAAGTCAACAAAATATTATAGGCAACGAAACTCCGCTTGATCGACCCGAAAAGAATTGAGCAATTTCCTAAAATAATTTTGAGGGCTTCGGCGTTCAATTTGTGGAAACAGGTCTCTCTTTTCGGATTCATCGGATCGATGAAAGTTTATACTCGCACGAAATTTGACAACAGAGCCGCCGTGTTAATAGTTTCCCATTTAAACAAGCTGTAATTCGTTCACTGTTCTCTCTTGAACTGGTTCTCTGCTACTGCCAGCAACGAGATTGCCTGCTAGCAGTTCTCTCTAGCTCTCTCTCTGTCTGCAAGTAAAAAAGAACCGAGGAGAGAAACTCTAGAGAAACCTCTCGCTTTCATAATTATTAGTGTTTATACCCGGAGAGTGTGTTCTCTGTTTATAGCAGCGACGCGTGAGCGGTAAATGTTATAGTACAGCCAAGTACTGCTGTATAACACTTTGTTGACTTCACATTCAACTTGTAAGGTACTATTTAAGTTTCATCAAGGTCATCCATGTTCAAATCAAAATTATCATGTCACCAACACAAAGAATACGTTTAGTTCGTGAGGTTCCGGCCGTGAACAGGGGTCAAAGTCCCGGATATAAACGATAACAAAAGCACGCTAAGCACTGTGGGTGAGACGGCCCCTTTAATGTAGAACACTTAATATTACCATTCGTTTATACAGCGAATATATATAATTTGAAACTCTTGAAATAACTGGTTGGGAGTTGGATTGGGGTATACTGGTGCCATTCAATCGGCGTAATTGAGATCTCCGCCGAGATCTAGGTCTCGAATAAACAGTGGCACTGCCTGAGTTGGAACTATCTGAGCGTGCATAACCATCAAATACGACTTGACCTTCCGCGAGGCCGCAGGTTACCGTAGCCGGGAAATGCTTTGTCATCGAGTGTTCTTCCCGACTTTGCAAAAATGGCCACGGAAGGAACGAAAATGCTTGGAACGAGGGGCTGAGTCGAGATGTTCATAGGCCCAAATAGGGAAATGGTTGGTTTTAGTTTATAGCCTGGGGTGCTTACCATTTGACAAAAAAATCCGGTTGAGGTGCCCGATGGATAATGGTAAGCTGATTACCAATTGACCTACCTACCGGAAATAATAGCTCTTACCATTTGATTTCTATATGGCGGATGCGAACTTGATGATAGCGCTAATGTTTAGTGAAGATTTTGAGATGGATAACGTCCTTAGCGACGACGAATAATTTATCAGTGTTTTCTGTTTTAAGTACATTCATATGAGGAGATTGATGCCAAATGTTGTTGTCAAATAAGAAGTCCTATGAAAAATATAACAAGCTTAAAACAATTAAATTTGAGTTGAAGGGAAGCTTGAAATTCACGATGTTTTATTTAGTGTTTACCTCCGATTTGCCTTCGGTTGATTTAGCCTTCACCTCTCAGAAAAAAGTTGAAAGTAGGTTAACCAACACATAATTCAACTTACCAGAGGTATATTGGCAAGCACACTCGCGTAGTTCCTGTAATTGCAAGGCTGTAAAGTGCACAAAGTGCACTGAAATACCTGGGTTTAGGGTTAGGGAAATGCGCGCGAAAATGTTTAGCGCGAGACAGGAATCGAGAGAAATGGTCAAATGGTAATGGTATTTCGGTTGGTCCGTACCAACCGGGACGAAAGGACTACCTCAGAACGTAGTCCACAATTTCCAACCGAAATTCCCGAAAATTAACTGTACCATTTGGTTTCCAACCGAAATTACCGGGATTTTTGGTTAAATGGTAAGCACCCCTGATTTAGATGGGAAGGGAACCGCGTCCGAGCAGCCCTTGAGTACCGACTTTTGGCCATATCAATTCTAACTGGCCACCAGAGTGGAAGAGGGGAGGGCTCTGGAACCACTAATGTCACCACTACGCGTTGTACGCATATGAAGCGCAGTAGGGGGCCAACCAACGTGAATAACGGGAAAGCGTGATGTAAACGCCATCACACGATGACAGATCCTGATTGAATATGTTCACACCGGCTGACTCCCGGGTAGGGAAAGGTGTAAAGTGACGCAACCGGACGCCCGCTCGGTCACGCTGAGCGTTAGAGTATAGAGCAATGAGGTCTAAGGTATAGCCCTCCGACCCTCCGAAAGTGGCTTGCACAACGTCCCAGCAGAGAGGGGACAGCATGGCATCAGAATCGGACAACTGGCGTGAGAACCAATCAGCTGGGTTTAAACCCGACCGGCGGAACATTGGTCATCGATAGTGCCAGCTTTCGTCCCGTAACGACGTTGAAAATACAGCGGGCGACATGGGTCCCCGGCCTTGCCAGGCATTAACAGCTTCCTGATTGTCAACCTGTATGTCTACCCTGCAATCCGTAGTAGTCTGACGGAGACATTCTAGGGCCTCGAGGACTGCATATATTTCCTTGACGCTAATGTGCTCGTTCACGAGACTGTCATCCCAGTAGTCGACCACAACGTGGTCGTTTGGCCGCTGGTGGATGGTCGCCGCCCAACGAAAAGCTAAGGCATCGGTTGACAAAGACAGAGCGGCATGGCTTTCCTGAAACCATGGGATAGCATCCTGCCAATTATCAAGAAAACGTCCAAAGTCGAGTTTCTGTCTAAGCGGCGGAGAGAGAGAGCGACTTCTCCTCCTTTAGAAACCCGTCCAAATTGCGGCACTCATTCCTCTGATGTAAAAGTTAGCACCTGGGAATACTAGAGAAAAGGATGTGCATTTCCCCATCAGTTTTTTTTTATTGACTTGAGCGGGGTAGTTGAGCCCTTGGAGAGAATGGACTCCCGTAGCTGCGCAAACTTCAGCCGCTTTGCTTGGGGAACTGAGAACGCTTGTGTGCAAGTGTCGATCAACATTCCTAAGTAGATTATCCGCGTCGAGGGTAAGACTTGCTAGGCCCAAAATATAGCCCAAGTTGATTAGAATCTTGCAGACAACATACATGGCTGCTTTCGCTACTTGGAGGCTGTAATCGCTCCCCTAAACTCAATAGGTCGGGATCAGTAGCTCTCAGGGGCATAAATCTCTCATATAAATCGGTCATCGATGTACAAGGAGCCTGCAATCCCCAGGCCCCTAAAGTAGCTAGTTTGGGCCCAGTCCCACATTGGTAGGTGGTGGTGTGGTCCCCCAGCCTTGAAAGTAGAGGGTCCCAGAAGGAGAGGCCCTCGATATTTCCCGTGCCCCCTGCAATAACCATGTTAACTTCCGCTAGTACATTCCGTTCGACTGTCATTTCCCCTGGGCTCGAGTCTCCCGATATTAGTACCCACGAAGTCCCCTTGTCACGCGCTTAAAGTTCTGTCTCGAAGGTGGAGAAATCCTTATTGCCTATCTAGCATAATCAGTACTTGTCTGTACTGATGACCAATGGCTACGTGCTACTGCTCCTGAGAAGAAAGTGAAATATGCGGCTCGAAAGCGCCTGTTTGGGAATCCCCGAGCCATGTGTTACTGAAGAGAGCTAAAAGCCTCTCTGAATTATCTGAAGCAGGCAGAATAATTGGCCTTATTACTTCGTACTTAATTGACTGTCGCCCTCAAATATATCGACTGTTACTTATCAAGTTTACAAATTTGATATAGTTTGAGGTAAAAAGACACCGTAAAAATTGCAAGACTTTTTAATACGTTTCCATTTTCTAGTTCGATTCCTTATTATAGTCGTCTGTCAGGATAATTGTATGAAAACTAGACTTATTAGACGGCGTTTATGTTTTTACGTACTAATACATGCAGTAAATTAAAATACAAGTGCTTTTATTGCTTTTAACATGACCCGCGAATAAATATTTATCGGGTTTAGCAAATTTTATAAACTTAATGTTGCAGTCGTGTAGACGTTGTATTCTTGTCAAACTATCTCTGGCGGTCATTGCTGATTAAGATCACATTCAAAGTCAACGTTTGATCATTCTGACAGACATTCTTCGTTGTTGTTTGCCATTTTGATTTCATCCACAATCGCGTGCCCAGAATTGCTGTATATAGACCCTCATACAAATACAGCTTTCAGCCAATAAGCGCGCGAGAGAGAAATGGGCATGTACTTAATATCGCGTGACCGATGACATCATCGTTAATGGGCTCCTGCTGTCCAGGTTTTAACTGTATGGCATTAGAAATGAGGGAGATATGGGCATGTACTTAAAATCACGTGATGATGACGTCATCGTTGTGTCATCACCACTAGGTGATTGATAGAGGCGCACTACTATGTATGTCCTGGTTTGAGCCGGTTGGCGTTAGATATCAGGGAAATATGGGTATGTACTTCAAATCACGTGACCGATGACGTCATCGTTAAGGGGTCGCCACTAAATGGTTTGTGGGAAACCAATACCATGCCTGTCCCAGTTTGAACTGTCTGGCATTAGAAATGAGGGAGATATGGGCATGTCTTAAAAGCACGTGACCGATGACGTCGGCATTACGTCATCACCACTAGGTGCATGATAGCGACCCACTACCATGGCTGTCCAGGTTTGAAGAGGCTGGCATTAGAAGGGCATCGTCGATACATCTTCTCCAGCATGACCAAATTTGGACGCGTACCATAAACATCCGTCAATGTATCTTCGGAAAATCGAACACTATTCGGACTATTCGGACAGCCAACGGAGAATCCCCGATGTACACAGAAAAATCGAAGTACACACCATAAAACGATGAATAAATTAGCTCGACCCCACTAACCCTAATAACTTGTTCTGCGCTTGCGCGCATCCACCAGTTAAAAGTGGTCCCAAAACAGAAATTAAAGATAATTCCTTCTCGGATAAATCTTCCCGAAATATGAGCACCTAGATAACTTAACTTAAATCGAGATCTGCTGGGCCTATGAGGACGACTGGCAGCTGCAATGATTTATGTACTCTAATCTATGCAATACTCTGCGATACAGTCTACATTCTTTACTATACATCCGCCTGCTATTTGTAATATTACTATTGAGAAGACTCACTGGTTATATTTTCTGCTCAAACGAAAAGACCAATGGTATTTTGAGCAAACATTTATATCGAACTTAACCTTAAATAGTAATTACTATTTTAGAAAGCAATTACACGTAAACAGATCTTATTGATGCAAATGACTGCATCGTACACGTACATCCATGATTGCAATATTGGTAATAATATATCAGGTACATGATTTAAATCGTCTTGTAAATGCAAATTATCTGCTTTTTTGTGACAATTAATATTGAAAAATGTTAGGAACTTTCTCGGATATTCCTCTGTATTCCCAATTTTTTTTTTTAACATTTTCAACTGCGTTAAATCGAGAAATACAGCATAATATTACCATAAACACTCGACGTATCTGCGCGTAGTGCAGAGTATATAACATATGATTATAACACGTGTAGCATGCATATGCATGCATATAAAATGAAAATGATAATTCGCGTGTTTGGTCACATCTTGTATTTAAGTACTAGCTACCAACAAGCTGATACAAACACATCAATGGCTATCAGCTAGTGCTACATGTACTACTTGAAATGTTAAATTGGGATAACTAATTTGCTGAAATTTTCGAACTCCCGATCGCTCTTAATGTTGGAAGGCAAGATATAACAGTAACAGAATAATAGCAACAATGTCACGCATTTCGATATAATATACATTCCCCAAAAAGGAAACTTACAAGACATACAGCCGTAGATGTCGATTCTTATGCAAGCTCCTCCACTGTTGGCCTGAGGTAAAACTCTGACGAAGCGACCAGCGAACGGGATTGAAAACCAGTTGACTCTGACGCCTTTTTTGTTGATGTTACCTGTAAATTCCTGTTTAAAATAAAGATGTAAAAGAATAAATACTGAAAGTTCAATTTCTATTCTTCAATGGACAATAGGAATTAACATTTAATAACTATGATATCATCACCTTTGCCATACACTTTGTCTTTAAAGCATCACGTTCAGCCCAATATGGAGAATAATTTTCGTTTTTTTCCTCAAGATTCTACATTTACGCAAAACTTGGAATTTTAATATTTTTTGAAAAGTTCGGCATTCCAAAGTTTACGCGTATTGTAAATTAATTACATAGAACTTGACGGTCGACCTGTGTTATGCATGCGCTTTAGAGTGTAGTCTATAGAACAACACCTGCAGACTACATGACAGAGTGACGGCGCTTTTGTTTGTCCATGTTTAATTCACGGTGACACAGATTGTTAGTAGTAATAATAAAAGTGGTTCGCATAGTGATTGTTTTGTTATTGAATACCTTGATAACATTTTAGACCGTTTATTTTTTTCTTACACTTTGTAGGTTTACCCTGTACTCAGGATCATGTAGATCCTAATGGTAAGGAATAAAGTCACTGTGGTAAGTATTATTTCCCAGGCAGCTTTAATATTTACAGATACAACTAAGAACATGCACGAGTTCAAAGACTTTTGAGCTTGAGGGCAGTTGCTCCTGAAGTTTCTCTTCTACACAGATAAACTGGTTATTTCATTTTGTACATAGGGTTGGATATAGAGATTACTCAATGGGAAGTGCTGGCGTATGGTATTTACGCACGAGTTTGGTTTCACAAAACGAACGAGCGAGGTACGAGCGAGTGAGTTTTGTGAAAACAAACAAGTGTGTAAATACCATACAAAAGCACTTTCCATCTTGTAATTTGTTTATTATATACATAATGAGATTTTTCTCCAATATCAAACAGGTTTTATTTAGGTCTTGTACATTTGTAGCTTTCAATTTTTTGTTTTGCATTTACTATCCGACTCAACGTAGACTAAAATGTATGCTCGATACAATGAAAATGGAAAGAAAATCTTACTTTCTAAACTGACATCAGCCTTGAAATAGTTTTCAACATCAATATGAAACTGTCTTTGATTCAACAAATAAAGTTTACAAGTTTACATCGTCAATAGATTAGTATACCTGCTTTTGTCCAAGTTGTTTGCTACGAGTTTTCAGACGGCTTGTATGTTTTCTCTGCTCACAGAATATTTACGACTTTTCAAATGTCGATGGTCTATGGAAGTTGAAATCACTCCACGAAGGATTGAAAGCTCGTAATCTTCGCCGTATTTTCTTTTGACACTAAGAATTATTTCACATAGATTATCTCAATATCTGTTGAGTTCTTTCGGTAGAATTTCGCTTCTTCTTTGTCGCTTTAAGTCACTTTACGTCTGTTTCTCTAAGTTTTTGCTCTTGCGATTTTCTTTTCTTGGTCGATAATATACTCCTCAATTGACTTGGAAGTTTTAACATCGTTAGTTGGCTGTTTACAGATCAATACTGCATTACTTAAAAAAAAGTCAAAACTCCAACGTTCGTAGTGAATGAAAGTGGCGCCTCCGATCTCAAGTCCAGTTTGAAAATCCCGATATGTTTTGGCAGGTGTTTTCTGATTGGATGAAACGCTTTTCGCACGGCTAAGGAAAATTGTGAAGTGGGTTTTCGCATGAATGATTCCATTCGTAAATCTCAGTATGTATGTGATAAAAAAAATATTTCTTACGTTAGGAATCATACTTTGCATCCAAACACCTTAACCTAACATCGTATGGCGGCCACATAAGTTGTAACTTGTAACTTGCATTTCATTAATGCATTATTCTCAATGGCGCCTTTCTATCACAACAACATCGATGTATAGAAAATATACACAATTTGTGAGTTGTTAGTAAAGAAAAAAAGGCATTTTAGTGAACATTGGAAGTATTTCTTCAAATTATTGTAAAGTCGAATTAATTGGATGAAGTCTACCAAGGAATCGACCAAGGCTTTCACTTACGCGATCATGGGTAAGGAAAGGTCAAATTTACACGATTTCAAAAAAGCATAGAACATAAAGTATTCACTGTAAACCAAAACATTTTTCACACAAGTACTCAAAACTGTTGGGAGATTCATAGCTATGGAAATTGCATGAAGGGTTATAGGTACTTTAAACGTGTTCATCTGTAACTACACCAAAATGTTGACTATATTTGGTAAAACAAGGCCACGTTTTATAAGTTAAGTCTTTTTCGCGAGACCTGACTTCAAAACGTTTAATCAGTCAACTTTTTTTTCAATTTTATCAGATTCAAGTACCTCTCGTTTAATTTTAATTTATGTAAAGAAAGCAATGATAAATACACAAAAATAACTTGTAGAATAAAGGGAAATCAGTCAGCGCAGATGGGTTAGAAGAAAAGAGAAGATAACGGAAAAAAATAACAATTTTCGAAACCCTGAGCGCGCGTACTTGTTGTTCAAAATGACGTGCTCAGGTTGCGTAACCGTCAGATTGAATCGAACCTGGGCCACAGATAATGGTCTGCATTTTCTCATTGTTCTAAGGCTTTCATTATAAGATATTTGCCATGCAGAAATACAGGAAGGTCAAAGTTAACGTAAATTTCCATCAAAATCCCTGGAAAAAAACTTTGGTTTTGAGATACTTTGTGAAAATGTTTGTGCTGCCGAGATTCTATCTCCAAGACATTCAACGCAAAATCAGTATGACGCAAAATGATCTGGATAGTTTGGGAATTCCTTCCAATCCCCCTTGGGACAATGTTTCAATACCGATCGGCTGGTTTCAGCAGTGCGCGCGCATGTACAGCACATTTTCAGGCACGTCGCGCGTTCTCATCGGACTCCGCGCATCGGGGTTCTGGCACGATAGAAACCTGAAGCTGTCCGATTATTGCTCTCATCCTATATATGGTGCTCCGCTCACGCGCGTGACAGAGTAGTTTTGTGACAATATTTGCAAAATCATGTGCCGCTACGGTTCATTGCACAAACCGACGAGACACGAGACTAGCACGGCCTACAAGAATGGATTTTTTAAAAGAATAAGAATACCGAAAAAAACAGTCCAAATGTACACTAGAATTCGAGTTGAAGCAGCAGTATTCACTTTTGAGGCCTCGTACCGTGTTACAAAGAGAGGAAATGCAGCGAAAACGAGTGGAAATGGGCAAAACTGAAAATCTGCCGCGGCAAGTGAGTGATTTCACATCAAGGACAAATTTGCTGAAAATAACTAACTTGTTTAATTTGTGGAATATATAGCCATCACAGAATCAAAGACAATGGTAAATCAAGAGACAAATGATTTCGGTATGAGATAAAGCTTGAAAACACACGGAGAGCGGCGATAGAAGAGCTTAACAGCAACCGGCTCCCTGAATGACTACTTAAACTTGTTGTTATCAAGAACCACGAGGAAAATAATTAAAATAGGTACATCGTTCCCAAATTTGTAGGGAAATGTCTCGTTGTCTTATTTATTGTTCTAAGTAGACGGCGTTATTTCCTTGTGAAAGTTTGTGATTTACGAAGACATGAGGACCGAATAAACTCAACTTTGTTTGTTTGTGAAGGCTTATGGATTAAAAAAAGTTTAGCCATACTTATTTAATTGCTCCTTTGGTGGGTTTTCGAAAAGCCGTTTTTCATATTATTTTTTCTTCGTGAGCAACATTGGTAAATATACGAGCGGCCATTTTTATAAATGTCTTGTATGTTCTATTCACCTCCAGGCGCTCTGCAGGTGAATATAGCGACGTATGACGTAATTCTCGACGATCAGAGCACGATAATCTCTAGATTCACTGATGATATTACACTAAATGTATTATATTACCTCTCGTGATCTATTTTAATACACTATGCCCTACCTTAGCATGCTGTTGTCCTTCCTTGTACTCAAACCATTCATCTCCATAGAAGCTGTGGCTAATGGTGTATCTTGTAATCCACTTATCAGCAGTAGGGTCTCCTTGTGAAGCGATTCCTGTTACTGTCTTCACCTGTCCAAGATCAACCTGTATGTACTCAGTGTTACCTAGTGTGGAGCTGCACCATGACGAAATGCCATACAGACGACCTTGAGATGCATTGTTTGTGTTAGAAGATGCTGATATCTGCATATCAGTTATCTCTTTCCGCTCTATTCCTAACGAAGATGCGCAACCTGAATAAAAAGCATGCATTGTGAATATTAGAAAACCACTAGTTTTGACATGCAAAACATCTACCATTAAATGCTAGGTTACCTTTAACCACTAAACTATACAACATATCATGTACGCATCGATTTTACACTTATCAGGTACCGCGGGTGCAACGCTAGTATATATATAGAGGTTATTTACCAACCATGAGGTCAAGATATAGAGGTTATTGACCAAGCTTGTTTGGTCAAGATGGGAGGATATTGGCCAAGTTCATTTTTTGCGTGTTTATAAACGCAAACAATGAACGAGGCCAATATTCCCCAATCTTGACCGAACAAGCTTGGTCAATAAGGTTTTTATTATATGGCAAAAATGAATAAAATCCCACTTTGACGCACGCGCCAGGAACCCATTGCGTGGTAAACTGAAGAACGAATAGAAATCAAGCTAAAATTAGACTGAGACTCGACGACTTTCACTTGAAGTTCAACCTCGTGGCGTTCAAAAAGTTGAAATGCTTTTTATATCGATGAAAACTGACATGTACTTTACATCAGATGCACTAGTTATCAATGCCAAAATTATCAGGATCCCGAACACACTTCTAGAGAGAGAAAATGTGCATATTTCTGGAAGATTTGAAAGTTGAAAACCGGCACGTTAAAATCACTCAAGTGGCGATATATTTATAAAAGCACACTGCAAGTATTAATTAGTAAATACTCATAATTTATAAGCCAATTATCAAATGTGAATGCTGAATTTCTTAGCCCATACAATAACAAAAACTGCTTTCTTTGATGAAACTGTGTGTTAAGTTTATTATTATTCGTTTACGTAATAACTTTATTTATTTGTACCACGATTGTAGTAGCATTGTGAGGTAGTCACACTTTTCTTTGTGTTTTTTCTTAATCACAGCCATTTCAGCTTCTGTGCGTTTCAAAGACAGCTATAGTATATTTATCTCCACAAATCCAGCTTCATTCAAAGAACAGTCGTTTTTGCTGCAGTTGTTTTCATCTAACTCGCGAGGGCCGGAAAACTGCACTAATCGCTCTAAAAAGTTGAATTTTAGCTGAAAAACGAAAACGCAAAAATAGTTTTAAATTAGTATTTGCCTTCATGTAACAAATTTTTCAGTTTCTTTCAAAATGTACGAGTTGTGTCGCTATTTGTTTATGAAGAGTTGAGAGCGAATTTGGAAAATCCTGAGCGGGCAAGATGAAAAAAATTTTGCTCGCTGAGCAACCAATCAGATTGCAGCATTCAGAATAATCTTGCCCGCTCACTGAGCTGCCATACAATAAACATATTTATTAGATGGATGACAGTGTTTTACTGAGAAATAAACGACTCATAGAACTCTTACGAAACTACATCCGGGTATTGAGTGTCGTATTTTCCATATCCGCACTAGTGAAAATATCGATGACGTCACGTTTTTTCGCCTTTTGAACGTCTACAAAGATGGCGGCCAGTTTGTGAAAATGACAGATGAAGATGTAAACAGCTTAAATGAGCTGCATGACAACGAATATTACGAGCACAAAAAGCCAAATACGATCTAAAACTCTCTAAAGATTTTCTCGCCTGCAATCAAGAGACAAAAATACCCGATGAAACTCCCCAGGACAGCTTAGAAAGACCACGAATAAGTTTGTACTGACAGTAGGTAAAATGAATAGATAAGAGTTATTAGAGCAGTTTAATTGTACATTGTACATATAATTTAAAAAACATACGTTGGTTTGAAGATATGAAGTTTAATATCCTCGAGAGTCCAAAACATTTGGAAAATGAACCTATTTCAGACCAAATTTCCGTACCCTTTTTCATCTAACAAATATAAACCAAGTGGCAATGAGAGAGCTTTGTTGAAGCTATAGGCATTAAACATGGAAAATGAAAGCTACCGACCGTTTTTCTAAAATTATGTTTGTAAGAAAACGGCACCATATTTTTTCATAAACAATAATTTCTACTGAAATATATAATCTTTTTACATGATAAACTCGCTTTGTTATGTAAGAATCCCGGTTTTTTTTCATATAATAAACCCGTTTTCTTATGTAAAAGAAACGGTTTTCTTTTGTAAGAAAACGGTATTTTTAGGTACACTATATATACACTTTATAGCGTTACGGAATGTACATAAGTGTGTGCAGAATGTTGTTATGTAATCCCGTTGGGATACCGTTGAGGGTGTATAAAGAGGAGTGATTAATATGTAAGAATCAATGGCGTTACTCTACTTTGATACCTAATTTTATGATGTCGGAAGCGAACCGTAGTCTTTTCAATTTTTTTTCGAATTTGGAATCTTTGCTAGCTGGATAGTCCTTGAAGAATACAGAGTGATGAGCTGGTCGAAGATTTTAGTGCTGGAAAGCCGTTACTGCTGGTCTTGGTGTGCGCCCTCTCAGCCTACAGCTTCGGGCAAGTGACAAGTGTTCAGTTGCGGGAAGCTTGGACATTGGGTGAATTATGCAGTACCTCGACTAGTAGTACTACAACCAATTGAAGGTGTGGTGGACAAGAAATACAAAGATACTGTGCACAGGCTAGGAAAAGCTAAGTATATTCTGTCTGAAATGTGTGATTCTTTGCATGACAGTGCTCTGAGCGCTTGAGCGTAATTATGCGGAATAAAGGGGACATTGTGATAACCTGAGACGGTCAAATGAGGAAGACTTAGGTCACATGTTGAGTTGGGGAGCATGTATGGGCTCATTTTATTCAGCAAACTGTTCTAGAGGGTTGTATAATTCCGTTTAATCTTAGTACTACCGCTCTGGCGCGGTTTAGTAACAATAAGTCAGCATTTCAACAGTGAGTTTGTACAAAAGGCCGAAGTAAGTAAGTAAGTAAGTAAGTAAGTAAGTAAATAAATAAATAAATAAAGCATATATCATTCTGATAATTAAAAGCCTATCTATATATACATAAAGTTCAAGTTATATTTGTAGATGCGAAGACTGTGCGACTTGATCGTCTGTAAGGTCTTTCATTGAATTGGCTTTATTCGTCATATTAAAACTGGTTTTTATATCACCATATTGATATTTTCCCACCATGCAGATAAGAGTTATTAGGTTTTTTCTGGTCATTCGGTGGTGTTTCGAAATACTATTAGTTTACGGTCTTGCCATTTGGCTTATCGACTAGTCCTTACATATTCACTTAACTTAAGAGACTGCTAGTGAAATATTCGCGCAGTAAAACGTTTAAATTGTTTGTTTACCTATATGATGGTTGGGCGTTTTTCGAATTCGACCGGTGATTTGTTTGTTATTAAATCTGGTTATAACCATACTGAGATTTTGTCGCTTGATCAAGAAGTGTTAGGTCTTTCCTGGCCATTCGGTGGGAGTTTTGAAGTACTACAAATTTACTGTTTGCCATTTGGTTTGTTTACTAGTTCTAACATAATCACTACTGAAACTTATGAGTCAGTTTTTAAAAGTGCAATATTCGCGTAGTAAAGTGTATTAAAATAGTCGTTTACCTAGACCTGAACTATTCAGATTCCGATCTGCTGAATATTGATTTTGTTCCCAGTAAGGGTGTTTGGCCCCTCTTCAGTCCATCGGGTAATTGGGTATTCTTGGTATAAGTCTGTTTTAAGAGTTGTATATTCCGTAGGATAAGTCCGATAAGCTGTGATTAGCAATCGGTATAAAAGGCACTTGCCTGTAATATTTTTTGTCCAGACAGTTAGCTTCCGCAACGAGAATTATGAGTTTTAACATGTGCCTGTATTTGGTAGTATTTGTTTATCACTAACATAAAAAAATCGATGCTAGACAAGGTTCGGATTCGAATGTAAGCCTGGATGCTTATTCTAACTAGAATTACCGTTCTGGAAGCGTAACGTAATGACCCGTTTTCGAAATAAATTGCTATCCTTCTATCAACTAGAATTATACCGTTCGGATGCACGTGCCAGTGATGTCGGTTGTACTGGTTTTCTATCGATGGACGGTATGCTGGTAACGCATAAGAATTGGGAATCGCTAGAAATGAAACAAAGCTCCACTTGGAGGGGAATAAAAAGTATGTTAATTTTGCTCTGCATAAAGTTTGTACACTTGCTATCCGATACTATTCTCTAGTGGTTCACGGACAAATAAGCAGTTCAAACTTTTGTTGATCCTGGCACCATGAAAGATCATTTCCACAAATTAGGTGCATATATACTATTGTGCAAAAATAGACGACATTGGCATGAGCAAGAATAGATACCTCGTATTCTCAATGAGAAAGCTGATTATGTTGCTGTTTATGAAGACTGGAGAATCTAAGACTCTTATTTTTGTGCAGTCACGTACTACTAGCCGGGACCTCGCTCTGTCGACTAAAATGAAAATGGTAAAATTCCTCGATTTGGTTCAAGTACTTTGCTTTATTAATCCAGAGTCGCTAGGCATTGATTCCGTGGCCGAAAGCTGGGCTTGTGAATTCCAGCTGCTGGTTGCCGGGCACCTCTGATAGTTTTCAGTGCAGCCGGAAGAATCGACGTAAGCATGTTTGCTGTCATTGTAAGGTATATTAGTTCCGGTGTGACATTTAGACACTTTGTCTGTTGAGAATGGCAGTCTCTGAACACGGTTTTTTTATAATATAATTCGATACAATTCAATATGTTTTTATTGCTCGATGGAGCATTTATCGCTTGTTGCTTTTACTAGACAGTGCGGCAGTAAAAAATAAACATGAAAATTGAAAACTTGAAGCAGTATAACATTTTAACTGGTCTGCTAGCCAGTGTAATGGCATATCACTTTATTTCTAGTAATAGATAGATAGATAGATAGATAGATCGTTTATTACAAATATTTCTCACTTACAGCAAAAACTGAATTACGGAGGTTTACATTAATATGGTTCTAGATAAGTTAACTAAGTTTTAAGAAGGATATACTATATACTGCTCTAATTAAACTAATGCTATATTACAATTAAAAATTTCTAAATACATCGATTGTAGTTACTTACGATTGTTATTGTAATCATTTGCGCCCGATATTATAAAGGTGTTTCTATATCTATTAGTTCTACATGATGGTATACACATAGGATTTCTACTCCTTAAGGTAACAGTTGGGCGCGTTGTATTAAACGGTAGGAGGCCATATAGATTTCCCTCTGGATGCGACAGTATCCTCCGAAATAAACTCTGGCAGAGTTGTGACCTACGGTCCGCAAGGCTACATAGACCAGAAAAGTTAAGCTGGTCAGAGTACGAAAGCTCGTATCCATATATAATGCGTAGGGCTCGTTTTTGTATTCGTTCAAGTGAACAGCTAAGATAATCTGGGAGACTATAATGAAATACCGGGCTGGCATATAACAACACAGATTGAATTAGTATAATTAGTATAATGGTGATTAGTATAATTTCATCAGTAAATATAGAGATTCCCGTGCTCTGATTGGTCGAGAATTACGTCATATGTCGCTATATTCACCTCCAGAGCGCCTGGAGGTGAATATAACATACAAGGCATTTACCAAAATGGCCGCTCGCATATTTACCATGTTTCTCACGAAGAAATAAATAATATGAAAGAAAAAGCATTTCCAAACTCACTAAAGAAGCAACTAAATAAGTATGGCTAAACTTGAAGCTTTTTTTAATCCATAAGCCGTCACAAACAAAGATTACTAACGAGTTTTGGGTTGAGTTTATTCGGTCCTCATGAATCACAAACTTTCACAACTGAAATAACGTCTACTTAGAGCAATAAATAACACGAGACTTTGTCCTAGCTACATATTTGGCAACTGTTCGCCTTAAAAAGAGTGTACTTACTTGAGTTATCTTCCTCGTGCTTCTTGATAGAAAAACAACCAGTTCTAGTTTTCATTCAGGTTGCTTCTCTTGCCGCTCTCGGTGTGTTTTCAAGTTTTAGCTTATACCGAAAACATTTGCCTCTTGATTTACCATTGTCTTTGATTCTGTGATGGCTATAATCCACAAAACTACAAACTGGAGTTTCCAGCAAATTTGTCCTTTGACGTCAACTCTTTCTATAAATTTGCACTAGCCGTGGCAGATTTTCAGTTTTGCCCACTTCCAGTTCCACGTATTCATTTTCGCTGCAATTCCTCTCTTAGTAACACCATTCGAGGTCTCAAAAGTGAGGACTGCCGCTGCTTCAACTTGAATTCTAGTGTGCATTTGGACTGTTTTTTCGGTATTTCTATCTTTACAAAATCCATTCTTGTAGTCCCTGTAAGTCTCGTGTCGAGTCGGTTTGGGCAGTGAACCTTGGCGGCACGTGATTATGCAAATTTATGTCACAAAACTATCCTGTCACGCGCGCTTGTAAAACTTATAAAAGGGTCGGAAGTCAGACTAATATTGTCTGGTTTTAATTTCTCTGATATTCACTGATGAAATTATACTAAAACATTCGTCTCGGTAAATATTCACCAATAGTCACTTCGACTTCAGTGAATAATTGTTAAATAGCAGACACTTTGCTATCGATTGTGTCTGTTTTGAATGGAAAAGTCTTAGAACACAGTTTTAATAATACAATACGATAAAATATAAGTTATTACTCGATGGAGTATTTGTTGTTTAACTGGCCTGTCTAGACTGCTAGACAGTACGGCAGTAAACAATTTAACAGGCCGATTTCGACTGCTAGAGAGTTAGGCAATACAACACATTAACTGGTCTGGACTGCTAGCCTATCAATTATAGTACGTAGTTACAGTGTTGATTTTGTTCGTTTAGAATGGAAAAGTCTTTGAAGACGGTGTTAATAATACAATACGATAAAATACATGTTTTTGTTGCTCGATGGAGCATTTAGCGCTATTTGTTTAACTGGCCGGTCTAAACTGCTAGACAGTACGGCAGTAAACAATTTAACAGACCGATCTATACTGCTAGACTGACGGCAATTTAACTGGTCTAGACTGCTAGCCAGTGTAAGGAGGATCAATTATAGTAGTTACCGTTATTTGATTAACAGGCCGGTCTAGACTGCTAGACAGTACGGCAGTAAACAATTTAACAGGCCAATCTAGACTGCTAGACTGACGGAAATTTAACTTGTCTAGACTGCTAGCCAGTGTAAGGAGGATCAATTATAGTAGTTACCGTTATTTGATTAACAGGCCGGTCTAGACTGCTAGACAGTACGGCAGTAAACAATTTAACAGGCCAATCTAGACTGCTAGACTGACGGAAATTTAACTTGTCTAGACTGCTAGCCAGTGTAAGTCTTTGAAAACGGTTTTAATTAATTAGTAGTTACGGTGTACAGTAGACACTGCATGCTATTGATTTTATCTGTTCAGAATGTTATGACGCGCCTGGCATAAGTTACCTCAAAATCGATCACTAAAAGCGAGCCAAAAATATATAAACAAGCACATCTTGTTTAATTCGCTGTCAAATTTAACGACATTTTCGTATGTTAATATTAAAATGAAATAACGTCTTTAGGATCAAACACGTTTGTATATTGATGTTGGTGTGACGTCATAACGAACGACTCCTTTTAAGGTCAAATTCTGCGTTACCTATACGTTTGAAATAAAGCATGTTATCACAACAACATAAATATGTGTTTTTGATTGCCGCAATTTTAAGTCTCTACGATAAATATTTGCTGAGTTATTAAGAACTGAAGTTTCCTGTGACGTCACATTTTTCTGACGTCATGGGACTGACATCAGTCATGCTTTCTAAATTGAATAAACATAAAAAAGACCATTGCGGCTATTCAGTGTACAGTAAGTACAGTTCCTCTTTAAAACCCGAAAAAAATACTTGAATAGTTATTTTTAAAAGACGTTTTCAAAAATATATGACGTCATAATGACGTTTTCACTGGGAATTTTAAAGTATTTCCTCTCAAAAATCGAAAATTCTAAAAACATACGGTTGTGGGTACCGATTTACTCTTTTGATTGCTAGATTGTCGTAAACAAATATTTTAAACTCTAAAAGATGAATGAAGAAATTTTGTAAATGGTTCTGTATTGAGTGTTTTATGCTCGTTTCAATGGAATAAGAGCATAAATATACTTTATACCGTTACGGAATGTACATAAGTGGGTGCGGAATGTTGTTATGTAATCCCGTTGGCATACCGTTGAGGGTGTATAAAGAGGAGTGACTAATATGTAAGAATCAATTAATGATGCATAATTCATTTAAGACATACGTTAAGAATAGAAGAAATGTACTGACTACACTATGTATACGAAGTCCAAGGATTACGGTAAAGCTGACACAACGTAGGATTTTATATTGAATGTTGCAATATTTCGGCTGGAAAAACCAGCCTTCTTCAGGTACTAGATGTAACAGGTCTAGGTAGACTTGATTGGCCAACATTATATACTGCTGTAATTATACGTGTCCGACAAGTATCAATAAACGAGATGCCCGCCCCTTATCTGTTTGTGTTTAATGCAGTTTAGCTATAAAGTGTTTTATGCTCGTTTCAGTGGGATAAGAGCATCACTCTTTTTTACACACACACACACACACCTATATATACCACTGAACTTCCGGAACAAAACAAACTAGATATTTGCACGGCTTAAACGTAGCGTACTTACTACTCGCAGATCCTTTATAATCAACCCTCACTGACTTGTGGTTATTGTAGGCTGTTGGTTGAAGACGTATAAACTTCGCCTGTATGGGTGTGCTCAAGTCGTTTGGGACAACTGATGTGCTGTCAGTGTTACCATCAAACACCTGCATAGGACATAAACAACTTAATGAACCAAAGTATGTTACAGTGATTTCATTTTTTGTAAGGATAGAATAACGTTACTAGTAAAAAACTAAGTTAGTTATCAATAGTAAAATCGGCTACTGAAAAGAGTGGCAAAATAGTCAGACATACTACCACTGATGTTGCGGACTATCTTAAATGGTTGCCTTTAGAAAGTAGGCGCCGCATGCATATGAACTGCCTAACATATAAGTGTTTAAATGGAACAGTTCCGTATTTTTTTATGAACTGTATTTTACTATTATGAAATGCATGTGTCAGACCAGAAGAAACGGCCAGGACCTGAATTTAAATCGAATCAAGACCGAAATGGCAAAACGCTCATTTTACTATAATGGAGCGAAACGTTTTAATGAACTGCTAACGATCATAAAGAATTGTAATTCCATTGCCTCGTTTAAGACACTGGCCTTGGAACACTACTTAAACTTAGTATATACCAGATTTTAAATGTAAATATACTGATATTTTAACTTATTTTAAATGTCTTAAGCCACTAGTTTGTATAAACATTGATTTATAGTTCTATTTCCAGGGCCCTTTTTGATACTAGCACATTGTTGCTGACAAGGCTACCCCGGTTAAATATCCCCCTAAATCCATTCTCAAGCGATGACGACATAGGCTTACTAATGATTTGAATGGTTTATTGTTGGAAGGGTAAACATACGGTGTGTTAACTCGCCATGATAATGCATTTTTCTAATTACGGATCACGAAACCACCGGTCGCGATTAGCTCCCATTCTATGTTAAGATCGGTTAGAACCTTTTAGATTGCACCATGGGGTGTAATACCATCAGGGTGAACTTCAATTTACTTTAAATAGTTTAAAATATGGACTTGCTAAGTTTTACTGAGAAGCTCTATAGTAGCGCCTGTGCTGGCAATTCTGGCAAACTCTTGTTGTGGATGTAAATTTTCAAGCAAGGATCAAGACTGTCTTATGCTCTCTGAGCGAAAAAAAAGTAGAACTGTACTTCGAGAAAGCACAGGCAGCCCAAGCTAATGATTTTTACAAGGAATGTATGGGAATTTTAAGAGAAAATCTAAACGTGTACTAAAATTACCCATTAAATCATGAAATATTACCTGTGTGCTGTGAAGTCGTTCCTCTTCATCACCGATATGTTTATTTCTGGTTTGAGTTTTTTCCCTCTCCTATATAAATATTAAGAAGGCGGGAAACACTAGATACCATTACTCCTTGTGGCGACTCGAAAATCCAAACGTTCAGCATTTTACTTCCTGGAACCCTTTCTCACATTCCTCTAGAACTCATTTAATCGATCCCGCATCGCTTATTTTCTCGCTTTGAAAGTAGTTAATTCGACGGTTTCTGCAACTAACCTAGCAGGTAACCTAGCATTCCGTGGTACCGATCAGCTTAGCCATATCAATAAAATAGCGAGCAAAGGTGTCGTTTTGAACTTCCCGTGGCCTCTTCCATATTAGGAAAATAACATATTCCATATTTGGAAGAGCTGCCAGGACATTCAAAATGGCGGTTTCTAGGTCCCAGACCTCTATATCGACACTCGTTTCTTGATATGATTAGTTCGTGGGCTGCTTGTGTTTAGTCGAACGGCTTTTCTTCGGGAGCAGTGACTAACGAGTGCCGAAGGAATCCGACACCTCCTTGTTTTTTTTATGGAGATTCGGAGAACGAAGTCATTGTACTCAATCGACCAATCGCTGAACGGCAGAAGCAATCTTCTCGAAAAAACTCTGTGTCGGATTCGTCCGGCACTCGTTCGTAACTGCTCCCGAAGAAAAGCCGTTCAACCAAGCACAGGCAGCCCATTAACTAATGCTTTATTGAAGTTTTATTTGACTCATCAAATTATATACATATTTATACAGGTAATAGTAAGGAAGATGTATACATACAGATAGTAATAATTAAAACTAATAATTAAATATAATGTTGTAATTATTTAAATATTGAAAAATAGTATGAATATGGTGATAATATATTATTTAAAAATAGAAATAGAAGTATGTAATAATATAGAATTAATTCAGTACAGGGCATCCTAATAGCATAAAGCTAATCTGGAGAATCCCCGTATTTACTAAGTAATTAAGGTAACTGTATTTTAACATGAGGTGAATCAGCCGAATTGTATTTATATAAGTAATAATGGCAGGTGCTAATATGTACATATGAAGAGAGAGAGGTGATTAAGCTAAACTAAGCTAAGAGCAGTCAACTAGGGACAAGTAAAAAAGAAACAACCACACATATATATATATACATGTATACATACATACACATATTTAAAGTGAGTACTATTTACATGATGTATAATTATTAATGAGGTATTTTTGAAAGCTTTCTTCAGGGAAGACTAATATTTGCATATTCGTAGTTCATTTGAAATATAATTCCAGTAGACTGCTCCCGTATAGTTAATGGTTCGTCTCATCGCGCAAAATGACCTTTGTTTCATGGACATATTCAAATGAGCTGCCCTTACACAATAGACCGTGAAAAACTATTTTTGATTGGTCCAAGCAGTCACGTGAAGTTATTTACGTCACTTCAACGCAAAGCCAAACCTGTCAATCTCACGTTGATTGATAAATAAAACTTGTACACAAATTATCCAGAGAGTTATCAATGAAAGTAACATGCAGAAGCATTAATTAGAACCAACTCTAAGTATCATTACTTAATCCACATAAAAGCTTATCGACTGTGAGTTTCATTTTGATCTGAACTTTCAATCTTAAAGCATGTGGAATCTGTGTTCAAACTTGTTTGTGATACGATTTGAATGTAATCGTTTGAAAGGGGCATAGCAGCTTTGATAACCCTCGCGGTTTTATGGTATGATTATGGTGTACGAATCATTTTCGGTAAGAACGCTAACATAACGCTAGGTTAAACAATCGGCGCTCACTTCAAAACTCTTGGTGAAAGAATCAGTTTCGGGAAGAACGCTAACAGAACGCTTAAAGTTAAACAATCGGCGCTCAATTCAAAACTCTTGGTGTAAGAATCAGTTTCGGGAAGAACGCTAACAGAACGCTAAGTTAAACAATCGGCGCTCAATTCAAAACTCTTGGTGAAAGAATAAGTTTCGGGAAGAACGTAACGCTAACAGAACGCAAAGAGTTAAACAATCGGCGCTCAATTTAAAACTCTTGGTGTAAGAATCAGTTTCGGGAAGAACGCTAACAGAACGCTAAGTTAAACAATCGGCGCTCAATTCAAAACTCTTGGTGAAAGAATAAGTTTCGGGAAGAACGCTAACAGAACGCTAAGTTAAACAATCGGCCCTCAATTCAAAACTCAATTCAACACTCTTGGTGTAAGAATCAGTTTCGGTAAGAACGCTAACAGAACGCAAAGAGTTAAACAATCGGCGCTCAATTCAAAACTCTTGGTGTAAGAATCATTTTCGGTAAGAACGCTAACAGAACGCTAAGTTATAAACAATCATCGCTCAATTCAAAACTCTTGGTGTAAGAATCATTTTCGGTAAGAACGCTAACAGAACGCAAAGAGTAAAACAATCGGTGCTCAATTCAAAACTCTTGGTGAAAGAATAAGTTTCGGGAAGAACGCTAACAGAACGCTTAGTTAAACTATCGACGCTCGATTCAAAACTCTTGGTGAAAGAGAACGCTAACAGAACGCTAAGTTAAACAATCGGCGCTCAATTCAAAACTCTTAGTGTAAGAATCAGTTTCGGTAAGAACGCTAACAGAACGCTAAGTTAAACAATCGGCGCTCAATTCAACTCTTGGTTTAAGAATCAGTTTCGGGAAGAACGCTAACAGAACGCTAAGTTAAACAATCGGCGCTCAATTCAAAACTCTTGGTTTAAGAATCAGTTTCGGGAAGAACGCTAACAGAACGCTTAGTTAAACAATCGGCGCTCAATTCAAAACTCTTGGTGTAAGAATCAGTTTCGGGAAGAACGCTAACAGAACGCTAAGTTAAACAATCGGCGCTCAATTCAAAACTCTTGGTGAAAGAGAACGCCAACAGAACGCCAAGTTAAACAATCGCCGCTCAAATTCAACACTCTTGGTGTAAGAATAAGTTTCGGGAAGAACGCTAACAGAACGCTTAGTTAAACTATCGGCACTCAATTCAACACTCTTGGTGTAAGAATAAGTTTCGGGAAGAACGCTAACAGAACGCTTAGTTAAACTTCGGCACTCAATTCAAAACTCTTGGTGAAAGAGAACGCTAACAGAACGTTAAGTTAAACAATCGGCGCTCAATTCAAAACTCTTGCTGTAAGAATCAGTTTCGGTAAGAACGCTAACAGAACGCTAAGTTAAACAATCGCCGCTCAATTCAACACTCTTGGTGTAAGAATAAATTTCGGTAAGATCGCTAACATAACGCTAAGTTAAACAATCGGCGCTCAATTCAAAACTCTTGTGGAAAGAATAAGTTTCGGGAAGAACGCTAACAGAACGCTTAATTAAACTATCGACGCTCAATTCAAAACTCTTGGGGTAAGAATATGTTTCGGTAAAGAACGCTAACAGAACGCTAAGTTAAACAATCGGCCCTCAATTCAAAACTCAATTCAAAACTCTTGGTGTAAGAATAAGTTTCGGGAAGAACGCTAACAGAACGCTTAGTTAAACTTCGGCACTCAATTCAAAACTCTTGGTGAAAGAGAACGCTAACAGAACGTTAAGTTAAACAATCAGCGCTCAATTCAAAATTCTTGGTTTAAGAATCCGTTTCGGGAAGAACGCTAACAGAACGCTTAGTTAAACTATCGGCGCTCAATTCAAAACTCTTGGTGAAAGAGAACGCCAACAGAACGCTAAGTTCAACAATCGGCGCTCAATTCAAAACTCTTGGTGTAAGAATCAGTTTCGGTAAGAACGCTAACATAACGCTAAGTTAAACAATCGGCGCTCACTTCAAAACTCTTGGTGAAAGAGAACGCCAACAGAACGCTAAGTTAAACAATCGGCGCTCCATTCAAAACTCTTGGTGTAAGAATCAGTTTCGGTAAGAACGCCAACAGAACGCTAAGTTAAACAATCGCCGCTCAATTCAACACTCTTGGTGTAAGAATCAGTTTCGGTAAGAACGCTAACAGAACGCAAAGTTAAACAATCGGCGCTCAATTCAAAACTCTTGGTGAAAGAATAAGTTTCGGGAAGAACGTAACGCTAACAGAACGCTAAGTTAAACAATCGGCGCTCAATTCAAAACTCTTGGTGAAAGAATAAGTTTCGGTAAGAACGCTAAATTAAACGCTTGATTCGACTTGACTTACTTGGTTGCCCTGCTATTGCTCGGCAAAACTTTACTTTGATTTCACACATTGATAACACCGTCTGTCTGCATGTTTATTACGACTTTCAAGAACTGTCGACTCTGTTAAAACTGACTTTAAAACCAGAAGCGCCGTTTAATAAATAAACTTTTCAAGAGCCGTCCTGCTAACCCAGCAGGCACGCGACGTCGTTCCAACGTGGAATTTAAATTTAAATTACGTCGCGACGTCGAACAACCAAAATTCAACGTTAATACAACGTCACAAATTACAACGTCACTTTTCGATATTGACCCAACGTTGACTCGACATTGATCGGGCATTGTTTCAACGTTGAAACCCGACTTCCAAATTCAACTGTGTGGTATATCAATAATGAATGGAACATATCCATCTAGTTTGTGTTTATGTACTCTGTTCAAATGAACGTGCTTGCCGAGTTGATTAGATGGTGAATAATTAGTAACTATAAAAAAGCGTCGAATACGAAAACTTCGCGTATGATTTTATACATTGCATAAAATGGGTTTAGTCCACTGAACTGATCACGAAGAGACTCAATTATCACTTTTTTTTGGCGGGGGGTGGGTTTCCTGTGACGCGCGGTCGAACTGGGGAGAGAAGGGAAAATGTGTCAGCGGAAGGTTTTGTCATGCGCAGTAGCTGTTGTTCGACGTCCGTTGAGTTGAACGTTTCTCCAGCTGTGGATGTGTTTTCGTGTTCTCTGTACTGACAAGAAGAAATCAACGTATACTTTGCAGGTAAGAATGCCATCCATGTGCAATAATAGAACCAGTTTGGTGTTTAGTATACAAAGATTAAACTTTGATGTGTATTTCGTGTATGTGCTTCGATGCAGGCGTCATTTTCAGCATTTACTCATCCACATGTATGAATGAACTTTGACGTTCGCGCACCAGCGTGATTTTATAAGCCGTGAAACCGAGTTCTATGGAAGTATACAAATATGTATTGTCGGATGTTTAGGCAAAGCGGAATAAGACACCTTTCAGTATAATTTAATCCCGTCGTTCATTATCCTGGTTCAAGAATCTCCTTTCTCTTAGTTTACTGACCGGCTCACACGTGTTGTCAACATCGCGGCGGGTTGTTATCCTTCGCTTCGCTCGTCGACACAACCCGCGGCGTGCTGTGTGAGCCGGTCAGTAAACTAAGAGAAAGGAAATGCTTGAACCAGGGTAAGCGTTCATCGTGTGAGTGCGTTTTCCTCAAGGAGTTTGTATAAATGTTAGGCAGGTTTCAGGGTGAAGCTAAAGTGTGAAATTCCTCTGTTCTAAAACGTTTGAATTATTAACGGTTCATTCGCTTTCAAATGTCTATGTTTGTTTGATAGCACATTAACTAGTCGATTGAAAGAAGTTTAGGGTTTCTGCATCTAAAATGGAGCAGATGGAAATGGATTACAATTTGAACTTTTTGAAAACTTGTCAGGATGAACATTTTTCAAAGTTTGAAATTACACTGACAACTCTAGAAAAATCTCGCCTAATTACAACTATAGCTTAAATAATACTTTTCTTAGACTATGTTTGACTGCAAATGAAGGACTTTTGGTTGTTTGAGAAGACGACTTGTATTATTTATACCATTTTCTTCAAATAACCGTGACACTGCTCTTTTAATATGAATAATATTTTTGCATGAATAATATTTTTGCAGTACTTTACTTGGACATATTTATGACGGGTGGGGAATTTTCAAAACTCATATTTTAAAATGACAATCCCCACCTAAATTTCTAAAAGTGCACATGCTTGAGAAGCAGTGTAATTCAAATCGTCATGGAACCAGCATGTGACCCTTGTTTTGCAATTTACAGTATATCATAACAATGTACCACAGAAGGTGGAGGAAATGTCAGGCTGATGTACAAACTCTAGCAGAGTCGAGCAGCAGTGGTGAAGAGGAAAACAGAAAGTTTCCCAAGATAAGGCATGCAACATGTGAATATGAAGAAGAGAGGTCTGGCTCATTTTCTCTGGATTTGAGCCATGATTCAGACTCTGATTATGGTTTTTCTGTTGGTGTACTGTCTTCTGACTCTGAGGATTGTATGAATGAGTGTGAACAATCTAATGCTGATAATGAACCAGTTCTTGGTGAGGAGCTTGCCAACTGGGCTACCACAAACAATATCACACGGTCTGGACTGAATGAGATGTTAGAGATATTAAGACGACCAGGACATCGCCTCCCAAAGGATTCTCGAACACTCCTGGGAACACCACAAACTGTACAATCAGTGGAAAAATGTGGTGGAAAGTATATCTACTTTGGGATCGAAACAGGGATTTTAAAGATCTTGGCACAAAACCCATTGTTTTCAGAAAACCATGACCCTATAGACCTACTTGTGAACATTGATGGAGTACCTCTTTTTAAGTCCTCAAATGTTCAGCTGTGGCCTATTTTGGTCAGTTTTCAATCATTTGAGCCATTCATAGTAGCTCTCTATTGTGGGGAGAGCAAACTCAATTCTGTTGATGAATACCTTAGTGATTTCCTTGAAGAATTTCAAAGGCTGAAGGATCATAGTATCACCCACAATACAAAAAAGTATCAGTTGAACATAAAAGCTTTTGTTTGTGATGCCCCAGCAAGATCATTTTTGAAGTGCATAAAGAATCATAATGCATACTTTGCATGTGAGAGATGTGTAATCAAAGGTTCATGGCAAGGAAGGGTTGTTTTTAACTGTAATGAAGAGGTTGCCTTGCGCAGTGAGGAAGGTTTTAATTCTCTCAGTTATGAAATTCATCAAATTAAGAAATCACCACTTGTCGATGCTGGCATTCCCTGCATAAGTTCATTTGCTCTCGATTATATGCACATGGTCTGCTTGGGGGTTGTAAAGCGTATCCTTTGCTTTTTAAAGCAAGGTCCCAGAGAGTGTCGGTTGTCACTTCGTCAACGAACTGAGATCTCAAACAATCTCAAGTCATTACAAGGGAAAATGCCAAGAGAGTTCGCAAGACAGCCAAGGTCATTAGATCACCTAGATAGATGGAAGGCCACCGAATTTAGACAGTTTGTATTGTACACAGGACCTCTGGTTTTAAGGAATGTTGTTTCTGGTAGAATTTACAATCATTTCTTGACATTGACTGTTGCTTTGTCAATTTTGTTGAATTCCAGTCAAGAAATAAGAAATAACTACTTACAATATGCAAAGGAGCTTATTGTGTACTTTGTTAAGAAGAGCAAGGAAATGTATGGAGACACTTTCACTGTTTACAATGTTCATAGTCTGGTTCATATTCCTGAAGATGTTGAGTTTTTCCAGAGTTCACTCAATGATGTATCTGCCTTCCCATTCGAAAACTATCTACAGAAGTTAAAGAAAATGGTTAAAAACTCTCAAAACCCAATAGCTCAGGTTACGAAACGGCTGGCTGAAGTGGAAAAATCGAAAGTAACACAAGCGGACAAGGTCATCACCACAAACATTTCGACAAGAATGAAGGATAGTTGCTTCCTGTTACATTCTGAAAAATTGGCCTTTGTAAAGGAAAAAAGGCAGGATGGCAGATTGCTTTGTGATGTTATCAGTCAGCATCACATGGATAATTTCTTCAGTAGTCCTTGTGACTCAAAACTGTTAAATATCGCTTGCATAAAAACCTGCACAACAAAGCAAAGAGAGTTATAATTGAAAAGAAAGACTTGGCCCGCAAAGTTGTATGCCTGCCATACAATGGAGTACATGCTGTGTTCCCCTTACTTCATGGAGTTGAAAGATTGATGCCTGACGTTAAAACAACGTTGTTTCTACGTATTTTTGCCCGCTGGGAATGCTCGGCAAAACTTTACTTTAACATCACAGACATCGATCAATACAACCAGATACAACGTCTGTCTGTTTATTAAAACTTTAACAGCCTTCTGTGTTAAAACTGACTTAAAACCAGAAGCGCCGTTTAATAAATAAACTTTTCAAGAGCCGTCCTGCTAGTGCTCGGCAAAACTTTACCTTGATATCACACATCGATCGATACACCGTCTATCTGTTTATTACAACTGACTTTAAAACCACAAGCGCCATTAATAAAAATGTTTTAAGAGTCGTCCCGCTAATGTTCGGCAAGAGTTTATGGATCCAACTTTACTGGGATACCAGCACATCCAAATTCACACGTCAAGTTTAATTTGAATTTGACCTGACAATTGTACATATGAAGTCCATTGGGCCTTATTGCAGCCACAGGAGGCGGAGCTTAGCACTCAGCGCGTACGGACTTCACCATTGTTGTTGAATAGCAATGAGGAACTATTTTCATTACCGGAAAAAGTCAAAACCGATACAACTTTGGTAGCAAATTTAAAGACGATTCTCAAGTTTTTACTGAATATAGAGAAACATCTTCTATTTGCAGCTGGCAATTGTAAACATTTTTTTATTTCAGACTGAGAAATAACATCCCAAACTTTGGCTTCAGTCAAAATGTAGTCAAATTTAGCCAATATTTGACGTAAAACCGATACTACATAGCGTGCTTTAACCGCCGTAATAAATTGTAACATGCTTCTTTGATTCCCTATCTCACTTTTGCTGATGGCAATTCTAATGCTTTTTAAATCTGAGTGCCGAAAAAAGTGGCCACATGAGGGAACATCGCTCTAATTTCGTCCATTCTTCTGTAAATCTGATCTAATGTTTGAATTACCCGCGCGCTAGCTTGGGTGATCACTTTTGTATGCAAATTAGCCCTTGGTGATCACATATGTCCATTCATTCTGTGCGATGTTCCAAATTGATCAGTTCTTTTGAAATTGATATATATATATATATTGTTGTTGGAGGCTTGTCGAGTTTGATGTGAATGTACATGAGACAGTGAATCAAAGAAGTTGTTAAAATGTAAAGGAAGCAAGTTGTTTTTCCATCGAAAATTGAAATTTTATTACATCAGTAAATTTCAATTAATTTAGGGATTTAAATAGTAATTCACTATGAGATCTGGGGTCGGAGAATGTAATAAGTCTAACAGTCCATGTTTTAATTATAGATAGAGGTTTTAAATAGGTGGGGTAAGTAAGACCCCAGACCTCAACTCCATAGATAAGAAAAGGATACATTAGGAAATTATAAATTAACAGCAACATATTAGTAGGGTTTAGAAAGTATACACAGTTCATGGATTTGATCTTTCCAGGAGAGGTTACAATCAAATAGAATACCAATATATTTCAATGTTTTTATTTCAGTAATATGTTTGTTGTCAATGAATAAACTAACATCTTTGTAAGGCTTTTTGTGTGGAGAATGAAAAATGACAGTGTTTTTTTTTCAAAGATTTGGGCTAATCTATTAGCTTTGAGCCACTGGAATACTTTATCAAGTTCATCATTAACAACATTTTGTAAATAATCAAGATCTATTGAAGAGGTATATATTTGTAACATCAGCAAAAAGGTGAAACTTAACTCGTTCAGAGACATTTGGCAAGTCATTTAAGCTGATCGGTACCACGGATCGTTACATGCTAGGTTAGCTGCAGAAATCGTCTAATTTGACTAGAAAATAAGCGATGGATCGATTAAATGAGTGCTAGAGGAATGTGAGAAAGGGTTGCTGGAGGTAAAATGCTGAAAGTTTAGATTTTCGAAGAATTACGAGGCCTCGAAGAGTCGCCACATGGAGTAATGGCCTGTCGTGTTTCCCGCCTTCTCAATATTTATATAGGAGAGAGAAAAAACCCAGAAGTGCCTCAAACCAGAAATAAACACCAGTGATGAAGAGGAACAACTTCACAACACACAGGTATAAGATTTCATGACTTTATTGATCAGTTTAGTAGTGTTTTAGATTGTTTCTAAAAATTCCCATACATTCCTTGTAAAAATCATTAGCTTGGGCTGCCTGTGGTTTAACCGTTTGACACCTGATGAGAGGTATTACTGTACGTATTCTCCAGTCGTTATTACAAGTCCAAATGAGCTCATTTGATTACCCCAGTTAGCCATAATATGCCTTTATGCTTTTATGAAATCTCAAAATTAACAAAAGCACAGTTTACCAGTTATTTCTGAAGATAGATGTTTTATTCATAATTATTATGGTAAATAATTCTAAGCGGCATGCACGTTCGTTACACGCTATTTCCTGTTTCACGGCATGTAGGTCACAAGCTAGTAACTACAACTATTTATTCACACTCTATAAATATTTTGCAATGAATTTATGCCTTTATGCTTTTATGAAATCTCAAAATTAACAAAAGCACAGTTTACCAGTTATTTCTGAAGATAGATGTTTTATTCATAATTATTATGGTAAATAATTCTAAGCGGCATGCACGTTCGTTACACGCTATTTCCTGTTTCACGGCATGTAGGTCACAAGCTAGTAACTACAACTATTTATTCACACTCTATAAATATTTCGTAATGAATTTATAGAGTGCTGGGCCGGGATGCCAGAATTAACTCTCAATCTCATCCAAAACACAATTTTAAATTGTAATCGGGATTAATATTCATAACGTATTGTAGATGGCCGTTTATTTGTTATTTTTACATACATGTGTTATTCGCCATGTACTATTCTGGCTTGTATGGAAGTTTCTACACCACAACCGTTCTAACTGAAAGTTAGGCAACGGCCTCAAGTAGTCCAATTTCTCGCACGGTTGAAATGAACACTTCTTCGTTTATCGACGCCATTACTCCAGTATGTACCTTATTTTCGCTGTTGTCCCACCCTACTGAGTATTTTTTGTTATGCGTCTAATAATATGCGCAGTGCGCAGAAATTATGTTCAAATTTGGCAGGCAACCCTTTCTCCTTCTCTCCCTCTCCTCGCCGTTTGGATCCGGAAGCCGGATCTAAAACATATAAGAGTTGCCTGCGGAGGAGGCTAAACTTTTTCCTGTTTGAAGTCTTTGGGGAATTAGATCTCAAAGCCTGGTTTAGTGTAGCGGGCGCAGTAATGAAAATATCATTAGAGGAGCTTGTTGTAATAAGTACTAGACTTGTAAACAGTTTTATAGAATAGGACATTTTCATTATGGCGTCATTTTTCTACAGCTATCAAAATCCTTTTCAAATTCCTTTTCAGATTATTAAACTCATTTGAGAATTACAAGACAATGGTACAAATTATAGGGGGAAATAATACGCGCCGAGTTGTGGTAGTTGTAGTATGTGACGTCATCATGCAAATGTACTATTGGCTCCTTGCTTGATGCTTCATTTACTTTTATTCAGGAGTACAACTGAACATTACAACTTGAACTCTCAACAGACTTGAAGTGATTGTAGAAACAAATTTCCTCCAAAGACCTCAAACGGAAAACATTGCTTCTTAAGTCATAGTAATAAATAATGATTTTAACCAAACCTTTTCGATGCCGTCTTTGTTATAAGCAGCCCATGTATGGTTGTCATTTGAGAAAAACACTTTATACCTCTTAACCCACTCGGCATTGATGCTACTCCCTTGCGTTAAGGCCGAACATATGTAGCTAACGTCTCCAATATCAACCTGTAGGTACGAATCTCGTGTATTACTTTTGGGTCTCCATGAATCTACTTCCCCGAGCCTGCCTTTCCATGGGGCGTGTCTGGCGTCATAACGTGATGTTGCAGTAAATCTGTAATCAGGGAAGATTGACTTGTTTGGAATTCCAATGCTGGGAGAACGGCATCCTGGAACATAAATAAATATTCTTAAATAAATAACCTAAAAGCGGAGGTCCCATTTATCTGCACTGAAGTAACGACCCGAAAAAAATCGCACTCTTCACCCTGGGGGTCGCCAAATTATGTGTGCCTTGTAACTGACCGTAGGCCGAATACAAAAAAAAACACATCCACTTTTAGTCCACTGGTCCTTCAATACCTTATCAATTAGCTTAAATTTGTGATAAAAATTGTCTTGACCTCTGGGTTATCTACGGTGGCCTGTAAGGGACATTATATTTCGCATTTATTACTCGGGCTACCCCATGTCGCCCGAGTCTAAATCTGCAGGCCGTTTTTTTTTTGTTCAGTGCAGAAAACTTTTATGCGCGTGCGTTAAATTATGCATTAATCGTATGCGCGCGCACCTCGTGGCGCTTGGATTTCTCTCCAGTTGCCATCTTGAAATTCTGCGGACGCTCACGCTTGGCACAAATGACCCTAAAATCTAAAGTTTCCAACATAGAATATTGAATTTTTGTGGGATGATGAAGATCGATGACCTAAACAAAATCCGATGATTTGATCTACCGTAGACATCTTGATGACGTCACAGTTACGTCATGTATCCATTTATAATAGGTTTCTCGATGTTTTCAATTACCTTGAACATCAGTAAATTTTAAATTTTCGATTTCCCATCATGTCTACAACAAAGAAATCGAAAACCCGAGTTCGATTGGTTAAGAGGGAGAAAAGTTATTATATTTTGAATTTTGGCAATTTTCCCGCCAAGATTTGGCGGGAAATATTCAATACAGAACCATTTACAAAATAACTTCTTCATTCATCTTTTAGAGTTTAAAATATTTATTTACGACAATCTAGCAATCAAGAGTAAATCGGTACCCACAACCGTATATTTTTAGAATTTTCAATTTTTGAGAGGATATACTTTAAAATTCCCAGCTAAAAAGAGGAAATGTCATTATGACGTCATATATTTTTGAAAACGTCTTTTAAAAATAACTATTCAAGTATTTTTCGGGTTTTAAAGAGGAACTGTACTTACTGTACACTGAATAGCCGCAATATGGTCTTTTTTATGTTTATTCAATTTAGAAAGCATGACTGATGTCAGACCCATGACGTCAGAAAATGTGACGTCACAGGAAACTTCAGTTCTTAATAACTCGGCAAATATTTATGTTGTGACAACATGCTTTATTTCAAACATATAGGTAACGCAGAATTTGACCTTAAAAGGAGTCGTTCGTTATGACGTCACATCAACGTCAATATACCAACGTGTTTGATCCTAAAGACGTTATTTCATTTTAATATTAACATACGAAAATTTCGTTAAATTTGACAGCGAATTAAACAAGATGTGCTCGTTTATATATTTTTGGCTCGCTTTTAGTGATCGATTTTGAGGTAACTTATGCCAGGCGTGGCTATTCTTGTTTGAGGTACGTTTCGTAGGTTTTATGCTACAATTCATTGCATTTCATTGTACTCTCGGTCATAATACATACCAGCGTAAACACCGTGATCGGTAGGCCAACAGTAAAATTATTTTTGGTAGATTATACAATTTAATTTGGTACAGAGACAAATTATTTTGGCATTACCTGTCAGTATTTGGGGATTTTGCAGTTCTAGAATGTTTGATTTTCGAGTGATTCGCAAACCGCCGTGCAATTTTCTGCTGTAGTAATTTGCCACGCTTGATGAGTTTGACCAATGAGAGGAAAGCAGTTCCACTGATAACACAGTGGAATTAATATTAGAAAAGCGAGGTGCAACTTGGATCATGCGTACATCTCTTTTCTCCGGTAAAACCTGTTTTCCAAACTGGTTTCACCCGTCCGTGATTGTGGACGGCGGTTGATCAAAGAAAGCGTCGGATGTCGGCAGAGGTCTCTCCTCTCGTTACCATTTTACCAAGACAGAGGGAGACCTCTGCTAGCAGGGAAGTAGCACTGAGAAAAGGCGAAAACATGTCAGGTCACGTGAAACAGGTCGTCTGCCACTGAAGAATCTGAAGCGTGTTTTCACAAAAGTAGAAAGTTCAGGAAACCTGTTCGCAAGTACGTAGCAAAACACTATTCAAAGTCATGGAATATTCACCAATACACCAAGGTTTGTAAACGTAATAGAAAGGAGTTGTAATAATTATATCTCGAGCTCTCATCAGAGAATGAAGCAGTCAAACACAAGAAGTTTAAGGCACAAAGATATTTAAGCACATGAAGACAAAGCATACAAAATCAAATAAGCAAAAGCTAGACAGTTATGTTGTTTAAGGTATCTGCACCGGCTAAATTTAGGTCCTTTAAAATTCCTCTTTTTCGGGTATATTATAGTTTATTACATCTAATATCACTTTCTATAGTTTTTTTTCACTTACTCCTAATCTGAACGTTGCAAAACGCTTTTAAAATCACGTCTTTGACCGGAAGTTGCAGCTGATAAACGAGCGGAAGACTGGGTCGGTTACTAGCGAAGACTAATTGCCCATATCTCTGGCAAAACCAAGATAGCGGAAAGTTTGGGGTTGCAAGACTTGAAGACGGTTCTGAGTAATTTAACGCTGAATTTATTAGAAGTATACTTCATAACTTCACCGATATATTTATAAGATCCTTTATAAGTTCAGTTATACACAAGCTTTGTCAGTTTGTGAGAATAAATTGTCGTGCCTCGATCGATCATACATATACATATCAACTTTCAACTGCATAACTAAATATATAAAACAACAATAAAACCTTGCAATTCTTCTTGTTTAAATTCACAGCCTTCATCTTCCTTTCCAAGGCTTGGTACGTAGTCAGAAAAACACTCCCCGCTATATGAGGACTCATGATAGGCCTGTTCAAGACACATTCTATAAACTAATTGAGATTTTGAGACGCGATACCGAATTATATTGCCGGCCAGTTGGGAGAAAATATATTCCGTATTGGGCGGAGTCGCGCAGCGACGAAGCCCAATACGAAGAATATATTTTCTTCCAACGCCGGCAATATAATTCGGTATCGCGTCTCAAAATCGCAATTAGTTTTGTATCGCGATTCAACAGTTAAGTCGGGAATTGTTAAAAGAAAGAAGAGAATGAAGCACCAAACTTATTCTGATCGTAATTTCAATTCTCAAAAGGCGCCTAGTATATCTATGGCAACGGTTTCACGGCTTGAGTGGCGAAAACTTTCGCGACGTGTTTTGAAATCTCTTCAAAAATTATGAAAATTGTACTTTTAGCGAATAAGAGTGTTAGATTTCTGACTGAAACTACAATGCCAACCTTACTTTTAGGATTGAATGATGCTTATCTTGTAATTTACAGTGTTTTGAAGGTGAAATTGTAGAAATCTTGCTGTTGAACAAACGACTTTTGACCTTGACCTGGAACCCATGTAACTGCAAGGGCTCGCGCAAGAGCCAATCAGAGGCTGGTATTCTGAGACTCAATACCATGTTATATTGGCGTCTCAAAAGTAAACAAAATGATCAGTGAATCGTGATACAAAAATATATCATGCATGTTGTAGCACGTTTCCGCGATGAAACAAACGATAGCGACCGAGGCTGACAAAGGCAATTGCACGGCCTCTGCTTCCCATTTCTAGGGAAGAACCAATACCTCTTGTGTCTGTACCTTTTCTTCCTTTCATTTGTTATTGGCTGAGACTTGTTTTTTCTTTACTTTTTGTTATATCGTATTCGGAAGAAACGCCATCGATCGACTTCGACACAGTATTTACTTGAGGTCTAAGTCCCCATTTGGACAGCGGATTAATTATCGACTATGCGTACAAAGGTACCGGAAGTCACGCTTGAGCTAGTGGGGCACGCCTTGACAACGGATCAACAAACACATCCTGACGGGGGTAGGGGTCGTAAAAATATGTATTTTCTTGGCTACTGTTTTGTACAGCGGTAGAACAAAGCAAGATGGCGGAATCAAGATCGAAGGATGTTGTGGTACAATTTACGTTGAATTTCAGCGATTTTGCCCAGTTTTGTGACCCAAATCGACTTTTACGACTTCACAGTTTAAGTATAGGTAGGGAAAACGTAAAATTCTTGGGAAATATTACGTCTTAGATGAAAAGATTTGACGAACAGTAAAACGACATAACTTAGAACTAACGTGTCTTAACGCACGTTGTTGGACAAATTGTGCCGATGTTTCGAATTTTTAAGTTTAACGTACAAGAAAATAAATATAAAGCTCTATTTTTCTAAGAAATATAAATAATATATCGTGCGTTAAGACTACGTTAATGTGGTCTGACATGAAAAATCATATTCAGAAGAGTTTTTCGAATTAGGAGTTATTGCTTTTGAGAAAAATTGTTTTTTCTTTTTTTTAGCCCAATAAACAAAATTAATTTAATTAACACCTTTGATCCGACCCCCTGAAATTTATAACGAAATGAAAACTACAATTCATAATAAGTTAGTCTAGGGTACTTTAAACACACACAGAGCATGTCAGATTTTTTAATTATTTTCTCAAAATATACAAATTTTGCCGGTGCAGATACCTTAAACAAAAGTTAAAACATTGCATTGAAATGCAATACTCGATCTATATTTACAAAAGTAAAAACTACAAGAAAAATCATTGTAGAATTTTATTGTGCCATGACATTGAAACCCTGTTCTTATCAACCCAGACATGTTTGTTGTAGCTAGCACCTTATTGTCAAGGGAATGTTTCAGTGTTTGGTAATTATGCTGGCTATAAGATTGATGCAGGTAATTTGTCCAGAAATGTGGAGTGTGGAGCTTCCAGTAATAGCAATTTACAAGTACCTGTTTATAATAATCTTAATCACAGAGTGAATTATTGTCACTTCTGCCTTTCTAGAGATGTAGAAAAAAATCCAGGTCCTCCTATTAATCCTAGGAAGACAATTCATGCATCTTACTGCCAAGGTAATGTGTCAACAGCTTACATTTTATAATTTAATTCGCATGTTATTGCTTTGAAAAAACTGAAAAATCGTATCCGTGTTATTGCCTATTGATTACTGATTGCGCGAGAACTATTTCTCAACCATTTGTAAAAACAATTTGGAGCAAAAATACTCAAACATGTGTTATAATATATAATGTACCAGATAAAATGCGATTAAATGTAGTACCTTTCTGAAGTTCGAAACCGTAGACTTCTACTCTCAAACAGCTTGAACCAACATATGCCATAGGAACGACGCGGATATACCTCGCAATAACACTCATGTAGAGTACTTGCCGCACAATAGATGACTGATCGTAATTGGCAAAAAATACCTATTGAAAACATTCACATATCAGTAATCTTATGATGGTGTTTTAAGTAGTATTTACAACATGATCAGGAGTGTTGTATCAGCCTATCCAATCTAGAGCCGCAGGCGAGAGATTGTATAGGCTGATATAACACGAACGCGAATGTTGTAAACTACTTATCAAACGAAACTATACAGTCCCTAACAAACGTTTTTCAACCGTTTGCGGCACCGTACGTGATTCGGTAAAACGAATATTCCGTTACCACATGTGCTAATTTCCGTTCGGTAAACTCCATACCTAACCACCTTATACCTTTTACCGAATGTAGTTGAGCCACCACATGGCTTTTACCGAATGTAGTTGAGCCACCCCATGGCTTTTACCGAATATAGTTGAGCCACCCCATGGCTTTTGCCGTATGTAGTTGAGCCACCACATGGCTTTTGCCGTATGTAGTTTAGGCACCGCATGTACTTTACCGTATGGTGATTCACCGGATGGCTTTTACCGTAAGTGGTGGAATACATTTTACTGTATTCGGTAAACACACGTGGCACATGTGGCACATGCTACCGTATGTGGTTCATACGGTGTGAAAAACGTTTGTCAGGGACTGTATAACATTGAAAATATATGAAATTTTGATGGAAAACGTAGGAAAGAGAGTTCAGCTCTATAGTGTATTATAGGTAATGTGCAGTGTGCACAAAATCAGGTCCCACATTGATCAGACTGTTCTCTGTGCATTAAAGAGTAGAATTTTTCCTTCACATTTCACCCTACAGTTTACCGTGGGTACCATAGTCTCTACTGCCTCCCTTCGAGGAGCGAAGCGACAAGAGAACCTCTTGTGGCACGGCTTGGGAATCTCACTTCCATGTTCCAACTAGTATAACATTTCTCGAATAATAATACAGTAACGAACAATTTTCAGATTAGAGCCGTTTCTATGGAAACAGATAGGAGGAAAATTCAAGAAAATATTTGGCTCCCATCCAAAATGGCAGATTTTTAGTAAACATGCACAGCTGAATGACATTTTCCGACTACGGTACTTGTCTAATAATTTAAAAACAAAACAACTAAATCAAAAGTACTTTACATTGGCAATATCTGCGGAGATCCTGGAAAGAACCAACATGCATAAACGAAAGAGCTAAAAAAAATCCCTCGAACTTTTTCGCGGAGGTAAAACCAAAGGCGGCCTACGAGCCTGCTAACATATTCTTGCCTGCCCTTTAAAGAAATAAGACTCACTCAGTAGCCACAGGAGATACTTTAAACTGTTTTCATGTTCACAAAAAGTTTTCAAAGGAAAAGGGGAACAAGTACTTCAAACTGGTGTACGATCGAAAACACCAAATAAAACTTGAAGTGTGACTAAAGAAAATGAGGAAAACACTTTCGACAAGCAACAAAACTAATTCGGCAATGGTTTACCAAGAATACTTAATAAACACACATCAGTTGGTACTCACCGAATTCTGGTTTCAAGCTAGCAAGCTGAAGAAAACTGTCATATTCAATTCAGTCGATCAATGACTACAATGAAACGGGCGAATAATTAAGAAGTCCAAATTCAACTTTCCATGGCGATTTTCTGATTTCCACTAGATATATGATACCACCACCGGGCCTTGTAACTCGTTCAATTCTAGCTTCGGCTATCTTTTCCAGCCGTATTTAAAATGAGTATTGGTCAAAGCCAACTAAACCATGCTTCCCAATTGTTGAGTTTCCTTCAATTTTGGTGCCAGTCAACTGGCCATGTTTTGATATTCAGCCTCAACCACAAGCATTGACCAAGTTCTTTGTACTTGTTGTACTTGCAGGTCTTTCAAACTGCCAAACATTTGGCACAATATTGATTATAGATTGTTTCAACATTTGCACGATGAAACTTCTTCCTTTGAGCACAGTGTGAACTTTATTATGGGCTGTTGTTTATGTGCGGTCCAATCAAACTTTCACCTCGTGAATATTAAATGTACAATGGTTTCTTCGAATTTTTGTGTCTGTTTATTAAAAAGAAATCATATGGTATTCTCGTGCAATGCGGGCTCGTGCAATTTTGACACTTTTTTTGAAAACTCACTCGTCCGAATTTATCCCGAATTGCACTCGAAACCATATGATTTACTAAACTAACCGGTTTTGCAGTTATGACGTCTGTTAGCTGTCAAATACATGTTTACTCTTTTCCGCACCACGGATTTGCGCTACACGTGCGTTGTGTGTTCGAAATTCAGATAATGCAAAAGAGTCCACTTAGCGAGCATGCCTTGATTCCTCGACTCTCCATCTCTCTAATGCGTGATTCCACAAGTGAATTTGAAGGACACGCAACTAAAACAATGGCTTTTTGAGGAAAATGCTGACCTTTCAAGTTCAAGAACGAATCAAACACAATGCGAGAATCATTTAAAACACAAAGACTTTCCTCAACCAGTTAGCAGCACGGCAAAAACATATTCTTCTGACTTAATTTCAAAATTGACTCTTCTTGTTAAGGTTTGAGACTTTAGATCTCTTGGAAAGGCGACTTGAATGTTACAGAAACTGCTTCAGAGAAACACGTTTGCATGGAGTCTTCCGCCGTCTTGATTGAAATGTAAACCCAAAACCTGTTTTTCGTTCGATAGGTTATCTAGCCAATGATATCGACGGATATCATTCCTAATTATAACTACCCGTTAATAAACCTGGTAAAAATTCTGTACCATGTTCGAACATGGAAGTGAGATTCGCAAGCCGTACCATCAGAGGTTCTCGTCCCTACGCGCCTAGATGGGGGCGCTTTGCGCCTAACTTTCGCGAAGGAGGCAGCAGAACCTCTGGTATACCCATGGTACCAACAACCGGGATAGGGAAGTCAGTGATCGGTTGTGAGACCTCCCCCTAACAGACACTAGCATGGTGTTTGTTGGATACAGGACTGATGATTAAAACATCAGTGTATCTAATAGAACACTAATGTTGTATCAGATATACAGACACTGATGTTTTATTAATTTCCTTTGTTTTACTTCATGAATTATTCATGAATTTGATAACACTTCTACATACTTGTAAGAAAAAAAATCATAAACTTTATTCATGTATTCCTCTGACTGCTTTCCTTTGTTGCGCCTGTTGTTTAACGTACCATGATGTATTATAGAGGTAATCGGTATGAAATGCAAAACACTAAAATGGATGAAATATTCCTGTCGATATATGGAAACGGTCATTCTTTCACGACAACGCCTTTAAGCTTCGGGCTTCCGGTTCGATGTTACAGCTGATAGCTACGATTAAACATACACTAGATACATATCGCCAATTAGGGTACAGTTTCCGAGAGGTTATTCTATGAAATTCACGAGACATCAGAGTACCCACCCTGGCCACATTTCCTTCTCTATATACGGTCCAGTTGCCGCCATCTGCCGATCCATTTATTTGATATCTTTTTACCCACTGGCCTGCTTGGTGGTTTCCTTGTGTTGCAACGGCACAAATCACATGAGGTGTTCCCAAGTCGATCTGTAGATACGGCGTGGAATCAACGGTAGACGCGCACCAAGATCCTGTTGTAAACCCCAGTCTTCCATTCTTTGACGTTGCGGAGTTTGTTGAGGCAGATAGTTTACTATCAACGATCCTCCAATCCCCAATCCCCAAAGGTATGGTCTCACAATCTGCAGAAGGTTATTAGTAAACAATTATCCTACAAGATCCAATTTGGGTAAAATGAAGCCATATTCAGCATATGCATATTTATGACAACATAGAGGATTACCTAAACAGAATGTTGTTGCGCGCCATATTTGTTCAAAATATCTTAATGTTAAGCGAGTTTAGGGTGCAACTTCTGGGGGCTTTGTACGAAGTTAAATGTAAATAAAATTAATCAGTCCAAACTAATCAATAATGTTTAACTCGTGGTTATACGAAGCATACGAACATGTTAGTGCGATCGGGAACTTTCGTCACTGCCTTTGAAGCTGTTTATATCTCTTGGCATCAGATAACCCAACATTTAGTCGGAGGAACGTGTTTGGGTTAATTATATACCTAAGATGGAAATATGTGGCTGAAGGAAGTCTGAAAGAAGCAATATACATTAAAGACTGCGATGCAGTTACAATCTCGATACCGATTGGCCGAGAGTTACATGCGAATTCATGATAGCGGCGCGCAGCGTAGGGTATTATCTGTAGCGCGCAGCCTAGGGATAAAAAGGTGTTCTACGCAGGCTATACTTGGGCTGTAATGTCACAACGTTGTGAATTTGAAGCCGAGGTATGTGTCTCGTTTTTAGAGATCTTTATAACTATAAGAATCATCTTTTGACAGCCCAATAAGACCAAATACTAGAAGTATTGAATATACTCTATTGTTAACAGAGCTAAATTAATATTGCTACGTTAAGCTGCACTTACTGCATTCGATTTCACCGTACAGGTCCAGTCTGAGACATATCCCTCTATTCCAAGTCCTTGGATTCAGCTTTACGTATCGAGCTCTGAAAGGATGGCCTAGCCAGTTTACAACTACGAGGAGCTTGTCTGTGTTACCAGTAAGACTCTGCCAGGAGAGAATATATGTAACAACAACAAAAATATTTATGCTACACGCGAATATAAGAGTGAAACAAGTACATTTCAATAAGGGAGCAAATATTAAAGAACAAGAGTACACCTACTTAGAAATAACTCCAACGCTAATCGAGCTAAGTAGCAGGCTTTACAACAGTTATCAGAGATGAAAATATAAATAGTTAAGGTCAGTCGGCGAGAGATGCAATTTTCTATATATAAAAGCAGGAACACATGTACACACAAAAACCTACGAACCACTAACATAGAGCAAATATACTGTATTACTAAGAAATATAACATAGTCTAACGATGGGCATAAATGCAGTACATCATTAAAATAATAAATACAAGATGAAAATAAGAGAAATATGAAACTTAATACTAGTTGAGGTGTGAATCGGATAAGAGCCTTTTGAAAGAACTGACGTTTTGATTTAATATCTTCACTTAATGAATTCCAAATCTTGGCGCCTTAAAAGCGAATATTATATTCCGAATTAGTTTTGTTTTCGGAAGATAATAAGACTTCCTACTAGCTAATCTAGTATTATATTGATGTACTTCACTTACGTTCGTAAAAAAAGATTTGAGTCTATTAGAGTGAAAGTCATACATAAACAAAGCATTGTTAACTTGAATTAAATAAAAAAATGTTAGCAACCCTAATGATTGAAAAATTGGAGTTGAATGTTCATTATATCCTGAAAACGTCATAATCCTAACTGTTTTTTTCTCGAGCACAACTAGGGGTTTTAAAGATGTGGAATACGTATTTCCCCAAGTAGTAACTGCATAGGTCAAGAAAGGATAAATCAGGGTGAAATAAAGCTGCATGGCTTAAAGGACTCTGTCACGGTGAGAGACCTTTACATTAGATGTCCGAGCCGGACACGGTCATTATCAGCGATTCTTATATGAACTGACGAACCTCGCGCAAATATTCAGAAATGACTAATAAACTGCGTAAATATAAAGTATTCAAGTAAGATATTGAAAATACTTTCAATCAAGCATTGAATGAAGAGAGTTTAACTGTTTGCAATTAATTAACAGCCACCACCTGAACACTGCTTCCATACATGCGTAGTACCATGACATAGCCGTTTAACACTGTGATGTTCACAAAATGCTTTATTTTAGAGAAGATACCAATGCAGCGTTTAATCTTTTTTTGAAATATGCAAAATATGATATTTCCAGGTTAAATTACAATCAAAATATATTCAGAGATATTTAGTACTTGCTTGATTGCCTTAAAGTGCATATGAGCCCAATCTTTTTTATCATTGAAGTCGATTCTCCATTAAGTAAATAGTTGAATTGTAAAATATTTCTTAATTTGAGTGCTGCGTCTATGAGTTATAGAGGTTTCTATTTCCGATATGCTAATTATGTGACGAAATGTGGATGTGGCATGGGATGGATGGAAGATGACAAAATTAGTTTTTTTTCAATATTTAGTAAACGTTTATTTGCAGAAAGCCAGTTCAAAATCGATCTAAGTTATTACTAATAGATGATTCTATAGTAAGAAGAGTATTATTAGTACAGAAAAGATTTGTATCGTCAGCAAAAATGTGGAGGTCACATAAACTGCAGCAATTATGGAAATCATTAATATACAGAAGGAATAGAAGAGGGCCAGTACTGAACTGTAGGACACCATGGCTAATTACATGCGCTATCATGATTTCACGTTTCCATTGCATACATGCTGTCTTCTGTTATGTAAGTAGGATGCAAACCAATCATTTGCAATGCCACGAATACCATAGAAATGAAATTTATTTACTAATTAAAATGTTGTGAACAACAGTATCAAAGGCCTTAGAAAAGTCAAGAAAGATCCCACACGAGTATAGGCCCTCCTCTATTGCTCTTTGAATCTTATTAGCGATCAACAAGGTTGCATGAGAAATTGAATGTTTCTCTCGAAAACCAAATTCCTGGTCATAAAGTAACTATATTATACTTTTCAATGAAAGAATATAATCTTTTAAAAACAAGTTTTTCCATGATTTTATTGAAAATAGATAAAAGGGAGATAAAAGGTCCGTAATTAGTCATGTTTGTAGTTGAGTCTTGCTTGTGTATGGGGAATAACAATCGCAATTTTAAACTGGCCTGGGACACAACCACTTGAAAAAGATATGTTATAAATCAATTCTAGAGGATTGGCCAAATAGCTCTTTAGATGTTTTAAAAGATAAGTTGGGATACTGTAAGGACCTGTTGCCTTTGAAGATCGTAAATCACATATTTCATCCTCAATCTCACTAGCAGTCACTGGATACAGATACAAACTATTTAATTTGGTAGACGCGTGCCTAAAAGGTCATCAGGAGCTGCATCAGTAGCAGGGATCTCACTGTCTAATTTCTTTCCTATGTTAGAAAAGTATTAATCGAAGGAAGATGCTATCTGTAATGTATGATTTTTCAAAATAATGTCCTTTCTGGTGACCTTTCGAAGTGGGACATGCTTATATTAGACCTCTTTAATACATGAATAAAAAGACTGAAATAATACATTACATCTACAGAATTTTTATCACAAGGTAATATATCAAACCAATTTATAATACTTATTTCCATAACAAGTGCCTCTTCATTAAAACTAGAATAATTCCTTTTGTAACCTTTAAAACTCCTTGTAAGGGCAGAAAACGTATCTATAATTAAGAAATTAGGAATATGGCTGTGATATCAGTTAAAATATTGCCACTTATAACTTGATATTCTAATGAATTAAAGAAAATGTTATCTATAAGAGTGGCTGAGTGGTATGTTATTCGTGTGAGTTTTGATATTTGGAGATGAAAAGAGTAAGAAAAGAGTAAGAACCTAAAGTGTTTACAAAATTGTCAGTATCTGGATGGTAGTCACAATTGAGGAGGTTGATGTTGAAGTCACCCATCAACATACGATACTTATTTTCTTGGCTAACTTTTCAAGTGCATTAGATAAAAAAAGCAAGCATAATATCAGGGTTAGCATAGGGTGTCTGTATAGGATGCTTGTAGATATAGTATGTAGAACTTAGTACTAGGGAATTGTGACGGGAATACGTCGAGGGCTAGGAATAAGGCTTATCGACCTTCTGCTCGGCGGTTTGGATTTATTCTCCGAGGGTTCCGGCACAATGGCGAAGTTTCCTCGTTGCACGCAATAACAATATCTCTTTTCGTATTGAATAATGAGGAAGCATTGTTTGCTTGGTTTATTCAGTGTTGCATGAAATTACCGTTCATGGGGTTAATCAATTTTTATCGGTTCTTTCAACAAAATATGCTTATAGTGTAGTGCATAGGACAGGCGACGGTTAAGGACACATGCCGTTATTTTCAACTTCTCATTAAATATTTACTTTTTCGTACCATAGTTAATCGAGGGGAATTGTTAAGAAACCCGACAAACTTCAAAGGGGCTAACAAAGTCGCTGCGATTTAGGTCGAAAGGGGGTAAGAGAAAAAAGCGTGCACGGTCATAGTTCATTAGCGTACCCTTGACGACTGAACGCACACGTTTCTATTGGATGATTGATTAACATATTCCAATATATATTGTGTTTTGTTCACGGCCATGGTTGAAAAAAGCCATAACAAAGAAATTAAGGTCGCTGGGTTTCGTAACCATTCCCCTCTATTAACTACGTACTAGGAAACTGTGGAACTGAAACTGGAAGCCAGTACTAGGAAACTGTGACGGAAATATGTCGAGGACTAGGGGAATAATTTCAGCAGAATATGTTGCGAGATTGCCTCTGCCTCTGGAACTGGGCACCGGGTTTCGAGATATATTTCGCCAAAATGAAAAACGACAGCCCTGTGAAAAATAAGAATGATTATCTGAACCTTTATTTATATAAAAAATGCAACAATAAGAAAGCATGCACCTTAGTAACACTTACTCTGGTGCATTTCATGTTTCTGTATGTTACTTTGTTTGATTTCTTAGGAGGGTGTTCAAGTAAGTTCAGCCACAATAAGAGGTGTCAAAGAAAATTAATATATATGCTCAGAGGCCTTACAAGTCAATTAAAAAAATAGCGGTTTCGTTTAATTCTGGTTTGCGCCCCAATACAGTGGTGAATCCAGGAGAAGGTTCAGGGGTTGCAATCAACCACCCCCCCGACAACCACCACCACCATCACCACCATCACCATGACCATGGATATTTGGTGACTGCGATTGTATAGGTTTCTTGTAAGTACGCATTCCTTGTCAGAAATTGCCCTTGTTCATCCTTAAGTGCATCTTCGATTATTTTTTTTCTGGGGAGGGACGTTGGGTGGGTTTGGAGCGTACTAGGTAATCGGAATGTTAAGCCTTCGATAATCGAGTTATCATTGGCTGCTCTTTTAAGTGAATGAGTGAATGTTATTTAATTATGCTGAATGTTGTTCTAAAAACAATTGGTAAATACCCAATAATTGGCTTGCTTAGCGGCCTAAGGGGAAGGTAGAGGAAGTGAAAGAGAAAGCAAAATAGAGTGAGAGAAAGGGACTGGGAACGTTTCCCTTCGCCATTTTACCACTTCTCATTCCATTCCAATTCACATTGTGTCGCCCGTTAGGCTAACCACTACCAAGCATGTTAAGTCCTTTAAACGTTAAAAGTTGCCTTGCCTATTGAAATATAAATAATTTATATCAGCACTTACAACTAACCGTTTCTGTAAGGGTTGCAGCTCTGTAGTCGTACCACGTCACATCATCCACACTGTATCTAACAATGTAAGTCAAAACCCACTTAGCAACAGTAGGGTCTCCCTGTGTAGCGATTCCTGTTACTGTCTTCACCTGTCCAAGGTCAACCTGTATGTACTCAGTGTTAGATGCTGTGGAGCTGCACCACGACGAACTGCCATACAGACGACCGTGAGAGGCTGGTAAGCTAGCAGAAGATGCAGACATAGCTGAATCTGGAATCGTTCCATTCAACACTCCAAGAGAGGACCTACAATCTGAATTGTAGATCACGTAAGTTGTATGCCTATTAGTAAACGTGCACTAGCGTTAAATGCGCTGCGTCACGGTACTGCGCATTTTACAGTGTCCAGACATTGGATTGACAGCCGTATTGTGTAACATTCAAAAATAATCAATCAAAATAAATTGACGGAATTGCCACACTGTTGGGGTGATAGCCGTGATTCACAGATTGTAGTTTTGCACAGTATATGGTGAGATTTACAAGGATTTTGTTCTTCCTACACCAGATAGATTCAGATTCATTCTTTTTTACACTATTTTGTACTTTGCACTACGAACATATTAATATAATATAATATATGGGGGGAAAAAGAGAAGAAATATATATTTACAGCTTTGAGGAAAAGTGCGTAGTGGTCAAAGTAGCCAGTGGCTTTCGAGTTGACCACTACCACAGAGAAGATAGTCAAGAAAAAAAAATATAGAAATAAGACTATTTATGAGTAAGTATTGTCATTGATTTACATATTTATGGACTAAGGTAGATATCGGATTCATATAAACGGATTTTACAAGTGTGTATATATTTTACAAGTTGTGCAACGTTTTGTAATGTTTAGCAGGCAGTTTAATTAAAAATCAATATTTACATGTATAAATGACTAGTTCTGGTTATCAAGTAAAGTTAGTTTATATTGTGTTTTTTGAAGCTAGTATGGGGTAAAGTTTTAATCTCTATAGGTATTTTTTTCCCATATCCTTGATGCTAGTGCTTTAAGTACTGTTTAATAAACGAGCAGGAGTGTTTTATCAGATTTAATTAAAACTCGAGGGCGCAGCCCGAGAGTTTAGACCTGATAAAGCACGTGCTGCGAATTTATTAAACGGCTTCAAAAACTTATAGTTTTCACTATTCCCCACTATTCTCGAAAACTTTACACTGGTAAATAGGGAACTGGCTGCTGCACACGATTAGCATAGGGTTAGCCCAGCTGCTAGTGAAGCAACAGACCCTGTTTATTAACGTATGTCTCAAACTATTCCTCAAATTCAATCTAATACTGTAATGACTGAAAACTACATATAATGGAATAGCCCACCTGCTGCCCGCCAGGAAAAACCCCCGTTTAGGAGGAAACCTGATCCCTCCCGATTGCGGATTCAGGCAGTAATACAACCTTGAGGGAGAAAGGTTATAAACTAATACTAACAAACTTGTGATATCCATGCACTATTAATATAAACTGCGTCCACATTAAATCAAAATAAACGTAACTCGTTAGCAGCGGTGCCAGTCTGGAATGAATTCCTTCAACGAATTCCCGCCGTTATTCCACCAAATCATATACGTCACATATCTCCATAACAACGTAACTGTCACACGTTCCGTGAAACGCGAAAACACAAATTTGCTGCTATTCTTCGAACCGCAGCAAACAATCAATGGTTACTTAATGAACCATTGAACCTTTGTATTCACAACGCCATGCAAAATATTCGAGTAATCATTGCCTGCGATTACGAGCATCTCAAGTGAATGACATGAATAAATTACCATACTATGTTCTTTGATGCGGCGTTTCGCAATGCTGAAAGCATTGTGCGGCAAAGAACAAGCTTGGGCAAGAAGCTGTACTTGAAGGATTTGGTGTCATGGTTTACATCGATAATGTTCAAGACCTGGAAAGCGATGTGACTGACATGACTGCAGACTCTAAATTTTTGACTCTGGCACAAAATATGAAGAGGATGTTTGTAAGTTTAACTCTTTCGGGTCCGAGCCTGTAAATATAGGTCCCCTGAGACCTATATGAGAAAAAAATATTGCATCACATCTAGACATGCCGGAAAGACGATGTTGCGATATTATGTGAAGGGATGAATGGCCTCAAAGTCAAAGCTATAACAGGGATCGCTTGACTCTTTCACTATGGAGAAAAGCTCATTTGTTTTGGCGTTCGTTTTTGTTTCTTCGATTTTCACGAATTCTAAGGAGCTGAAAATCGGCTCAAAACATCCTTTCCATTCGCACTTGAAATCAAGAGCAAACACAAAATCAGCACTCAGTCGTTACAGTACCTTGTTTAATCTATCCAACCAGTAGGTTTTTTTGCACAAAACACACCAAGCGACTGTGAACCACGCCGATGTTTACACTGCATTTCTCTCCACCACGTTCTCCTGTACCCACCTCCAATTGCATGCTGGGTAATGGACAAGATTTCCACAAGGGGTTCCCCCCTCTGGGACTCCGGTAGCGATTTTTTTATAAGTCTTTTACCCCTACAACCAAGAGCGGTGATTTGCACTCAAGCCGTTGCTTTAAAGTGACAAAAACACATCCTAATAGGTTGAGCAGGGGTAAAAGAATGCCAACTGCAGGATTCCAAGGATTTCATTGAATAATTTTTTCCTGTATCTCAAAGCACAAACACAAGGGAAAAACCCTGTGAAATCCCCTCACAAGGCCTACTAAAAGCAAACCAAGTACTTTTCAGCCATCCTCAGACTTAATGATGTCTTCAAGCTCTCTGACAGTGGCATTTTTCTCCAAAATTAGAGCACATTTCATTGGAAACCCTACCGAAGCAGCCATATCTACCGTCGACCAGTACGTAGAATTCTCCCGAATGGCATTGTGGGGAAAGTTTGAGCCCTTGGCTTAACAAGTCAGCAGTATTTAATTACCCCGAGCTAGCCAAACTGGAACTGAGGGGGGAGGGTTTAGTTAGCACTCAGGATTTCACCAATTGAGGTCACACACGATCGGACCCGAAAGAGTTAATGCACTTTTTATTATTTTACGGCTTTGAGTTTGGTTTAATAATTGGAACTAAACAGTGGCTCGGTAAAGAAATAATGGTAGTTAGATAACTTCATTTTAAAAATATTATCTGTGTATCTCGGTAGTCTGCTGATATTAGTACATTTTGTGCAAAGTTTATTATCTAGGTTCCTTATGTTCCGTGTACTTTTTGCTCTTTGGGTCTTTATCAGTGAATTCTTAATTAGGATGAAACTTTATATATAATTTCATGTTCATTAGTATTCTTTATATAAAACGTTCATCCTAATTAGCAATTCAATGAGAAAGCTGAAACATCAATAGAAATTCCAAGAGTTGCAAGGTGCTTATCCACTGTCTCAATCATTAACCCCGTTTCCACCTTGGACAGAATTGAAATCCCTCCGCGGGCTTTTTTTGAATGATGAGATTTTATCAGGTATAAAGGAGCATGCATGTCACTGATTTGCTTCATCTGATTGGACAAAATGCTCATTAATTATTCATGTATTTTTGAAATATAGTAAATCCTTCTTTTGTTCTGGAAGCTGGTATGTATAGGTTCTGTTTGGCAGCATATCTGGTATTATGACTATGGATATCAGAAGCAGATGGAGTTAAATCTAGGAAAAGTAGCTGGTATATTAGCTTTAACATACTTGATTTTGTGGATAAGCAAGGAAATTTTAAGGTTAAAGGCATTCCCTAGTTTAAAGTGCATATGAGCCTTCCTGCAATTTTCATAGCTATGAATCTCAGGAAAGTTTTCAGTACTCCTGCGAAGAAATTTTTGGTTTACGGAGAATACTCTATCTTCTACGCTTGTTTGAAATCGTGGAAACGTGACCTTTCCTGACCCATGACCGCGTAAGTAAAAGCCTGGGTCGATACCTCGGTCGACGTCATCTCATTAATGCATTATTCTCCATGGCACCTTTCTATCACAACAACATCGATTTTTAGATAATATACACAGTTTATGAGCTGTTAGTAAAGGAAAAAGTCATATTAGTAAAAATTGTAAGTTTTTATTCAAATTGTTGCAAAGTTGAATTAATTAAATGACGTCTACCGAGGTATCGACCCAGGCTTTTACTTACGCGGTCATGGGTCAGGAAAGGTCACGTTTCCACGATTTCAAACAAGCGTAGAAGATAGAGTATTCTCTGTAAACCAAAATATTCTTCGCAGGGGTACTCAAAACTTTCCTGAGGTTCATAGCTATGAAAATTGCACGAAGGCTCATATGCACTTTAAGGATTTCGAGAAGTTTATAATATACAATAGTATTCTCTCTTTCGTTCGCAAAATGTGCAACGAATACACCTATTCTGTTTTGATTGGATTTTATCTAGTCTAATTTGGCATGCAGTACCCCAACACATTAAGCCATAATTTAGGTAAGGATATATAAGGGTATAGTAGAGTTATTTTAGTACATTAATAGAAACGTACTAGCTTAACTTATATTCTTAGCCAGCGTATTATTGACATATTTTATTTGTGCATCCATTATAGGTGATCGTCAATAAAAACATCAATATTACATACATGTGGTTATAGATATATTGTTTTTTTTTCTAGGAGAAGCTATTAGCATGTAGTTTGTTTTCTTAAAGTTGACTGATAGCTTGTTTGCAGCGAAATATTTTAAAACATTAGCAAGCTCGTCGTTTACGACCCTTCCAGATCCTTCAGATCATTTGAAGAGTACAATATATTGGTATCATCTTCGAATATTCTAAATACCTTTTTGGGGAAGAGTTTGGAAGATCATTTATATATATATAAGAAACAATAGAGGTCCTAGGGTAGATCGCTGTGGGATACCACATGTTATAGGTTTTAGGCTAGATTCGGTGTTATCAATTTTGACATATTGTTTTCGATCTTTTAAATATGGTAAATGGGGTAGGCCTCGAATTCCGTATTTATACATTTTTGCAAAGATAATGTCATGATTGATCGTATCGAACGTTTTTGAAAAATTCCACAGGTTACTTTGTTTTCGTCAAGTGCTGTTTTCAAGCTCTCCGCTGTTTCTAAAATTGCATATTCAGTTGAGTAGCCTTTTCTAAATCCAAATTGATAGTTGAACAATAAGCTCTGCTTTTCAAGAAAGAATATCAGCTGATCATAAACAAGTCTCTCTAGAATTTTGCTGAAAGGGGTTATGACAGCTATAGGCCTGTAGTTTCCTAGTTCAGTGACACTTCCACCTTTAAATATAGGGTTGACCCTTGAAATTTTAAAATATCAGGTACTACAGCTGTCATACTTGACTCATTATATATTTTTGTGAAAGGAATAGAAAGGGTCCACTTGTGATTCGGTTACAGGTGATAGAAAGAAACTAGAAGATGGGGAGTGACTTATATATTGGGTTGGGCTACATGTATTATTATTTCCTATTTTGCTTGCTAAGGTTGGTCCTATATTAACAAAAAAGTTATTGAATTGTTCAGCAATATCAGTTTACAGAGTAAAAAACTTATTGCCAATGTATAATTCTAGTAGGAAGGGCCTGACCCTTAGTTTTCCGTTTTATAAGGGTACCGATAAGCTTCCAGGTAGATGTGAGATTATCTTTGCATTTATTCAATTGGGAGCTATAGTAGTCCTTTTTACTTTTTCCCTTAAGGTGTATAAGCATATTTGCATACTTTTTATATTCCTTATTTTTTTCTTGATTCTTGGTGAGAAAATGTGTATTGTACATCTTTCGTTTTTTTTTTTTTAATCGGATAATGCCACCTGTTATCCATGGTTTATTTAACTGTTTTTGTTTAGTTCGAGTAGCCAGTTTCATTGGAGCATGCTTATCCACGATAACATTTACTGCACTAATTGCATCCCTTGTTTTTTCCATTCAGGCTTTTGCTTGGCATTAAGAGTTCCTCCCAATCTATTAAATTTATGTCATTTAAGAACATTTCATTATTGAATTTAGAGTAATCTCTATAATTTTGTTTGCTATTGGTTCTGCTTATCTGTGTTCTGACAATACAGAACACTGGCAAGTGGTCAGATAAATCAATATTAGCAATTGCTGATGTTAAGCTGGAAATAGGTACATTGGTATAAATATGATCGATGAGTGTTGATGTATGCTCAGTTTTTCTCGTAGGTTTGGTAATGATAGGCAGAAGATTGTTTGTATAAAGCATACCTAGGCTTTCTTCGGTTTGGGAATGTGTATTACACTTCAATAAATCAATAGTCATGTCCCCAAATATATAGATTTGGTGTTTATTAGGATTAAGTAACTTAATTATATTGCTCAGTTGATTTGTAAATTCAACAAGGTTACAGGTGGGGTGTCTGTATATACAGCCAACAATAACTGGTTTCTTGTTCGCACTAGTATCAATTTGAGACCAGCAAGATTCAACCAGTTCCATATTAAATTTAATATCTGGTCTATGAATAGTTTTTAGACTGTTGGCTATGTGTAGGCCTGCACCGCCAGCATTAGTTGGGGAGTCAGTATGAAAGAAATTATAAGAGGGGATGTCCACATTGGAAACAGAACATTCATTCAACTAAGTCTCAGTTATTCCTATAATGTCGGGTTTTAGGTCTAGTGAATGGAGTACTTCTAGGATAATCAGATTTTTAGACAGGCTTCGAATATTGCAATGAAAAATCGAGAAGGTTTTTATTCCAGAATTGCTGATTACTTATTTAATTTAGGAATCGAGTAATAGCTAGAACATGGAGTAGAGAGCATTAAGTCTGAGTCACATTCATCGAATGTATCGGGATTGGAGAAGAGGTCATAAAGGTCGAAATCATTATTTATCCTTCCAGACCAGCTGCCAAACATCGCGCTAAATTCTCTATCAGATAATGAATAAAATGTAAAGTTACTTACATATTCTTGATGATAATAATCGGCCATTCTAGGGAGGTAGAAATGTTATACATATACATGTAGATATTTTAAAACTGTGCTAGGTTGTCGAGAAATTCATCGAATTCTTCATGGGTGGCGAAAGTTATCGGAGTGGAAGTGTCTGTTTCTCGAATATGTATAGTGATTGAATGAATTATAGCGCTTGAATTTCAGTATTTCACCGAGGAGGCGCTTCCTGTAAGGAGTAAGGCTCTCGTTGATATGAATTGCGGCTTTGTGGCTAATGTAAGGCAATTCGGGCTGCGTTGCGACAGAAGGAAGATCTTTTAAGTGCTCTTAGCTTGGTCCTAAGCTTCCCGCGCTTCTTGTAGATTTCATCACGCTTTTCACGTCGTATGAACTTGACTATAATCCGATATTTTACCTTTTTGGTCGGTGGGAGTCTCTTCTTAGCTCAACGTTGACAAGTGTAGCTATTTCATTCACTAACTTTGCTGGGTCGTAGTTAGGGACGATCGGGACTCCCGTGATCTCTAAAGAGTCTCTTCTGCTGTATTGTTCTAGCTGATCGAGGCCGGTTTCCGATGCGTAGTTCCTGTCTCTAATCGTACTGAACTATTTCAGATGCAATTGCTTGTACTTCGTTCTCAGTGGTCTGGACCTGTTTCTTCGTTACTTGAATTGCTGTCATAATGGTGTCGTACCGACTAGACAGAAATTTATGTGAGTGTTCGATTTCATCGAATCCCTTCGTTATATCCGCCACGCTTTCTTTTAGAGAATAGGTTTCTTGGCGTATTTTCTGACGAATATTAGGCAATAATTCATTCTTCCACATTTCTCGAAGATCTTTACGCGTTAAAGCCATGATTTAGTGGCCTAATTGTGGTAAGGTATATTTCCTCGACCGGTCTCAAACGTGACCGTTCACTGGGGCTTGCATAGAAGAGCTTCAGATAAACAGCACTAAGTAAAGAATGGTATCCATATTTGATTACTTGCTTGTAGTTTTTGCTGTGTTTCGAGTCATAAACAATCCGAATTTGACCAAAGCGAAGTCGCAAGCTGCTTGCGTAATCATATAGATTACAAAACTCAAAATAACTTTCATCGATGTTTCGGTTTGCATTTTAATTTCCATCATAGGATAGCTGTGAGATTGTAAAGGCCGGTGCTAGCGCTTGTTTACGAAAAGTTGGGCTAAACGAAAAGTATATCCGTGCAAACCGGCAGCACAGTTTTGCTCGCTACATGATGCAGCTCAAGAACGAGAAGATAGGGAGCAAAGTCGGTATCGTATCGCTGTTGAAATTATTAATGCCATAGCATTATGACTTGAAAAGTTGCCATGTGTTTCGCGAATTATACTGGACATCTAAACCCTCTTCGCTTCTGGTTAGATCGCCAAAAAGCTTCCGATTTCTTGCGTTTTTTTGGCCGCTGTATTCGCAGTACTCAGTGAGGGTCTTCCCCGCTGTGAAGCAATTAATACTTTAACACTTAAAGTGCATACGAAACGAAAATTAAGTTGATCTTATTTGAAAATCCTTTCGAAATGAGGAAGGATGGCGTTTTCCGTTTGTGAATATCTCATCTCGTTCCAGAGATATTCAGGTTTTTGTAATACGTAAATTAGATTACCTATAACGTCATGACCTTGACACAACCTGGAGACAAATCACAAAATAAAGAATATCTCTGAAAATAGTGGCTAAAAAGTAATTGATACTTTGCACATGTATGGTACTAAGGAAAATACACATCAATGTGCAAATCATGACGTTGCCATGGAAACACTCTTGTCCCCAGGCCACTTTCATGATACAAATAAATTCCTTCGTAATGTACAATTTACTGCTGTTGGCGCATCAGACAATTACAAACAATGTAGGCATTGTATATCCGAGGTTTAAATAAAATTGTTTTGTAGAACAGAGTCATCAAGTAAAATTAGATAATATTTTATGTTCAATGACAAATGAGCATGGGGCCAATAGTGTTTCCATGGCAACGTCATGATTTGCACATTGATGTGTATTTTCCTTAGTACCATACATGTGTAAAGTATCAATTATTTTTAGCCGCTATTTTCAGAGATATTCTTTATTTTGTGATCTGTCTCCAGGTTGTGTCAAGGTCATGACGTCACAGTTAATCTAATTAACATATTACAAAAACCTGAATATCTCTGGAACGAGATGTGTTATTCACAAACGGAAAATGCCATCCTTCCTCATTTCGAAAGGACTTTCAAATAAGATCAACTTATTTTTCGTTTCGTATGCTCTTTAAGCTTTCCATTTTAGTTGTGTTGCAGTCCGCAACGACGACTTTTGACTAAACAAATAACTAAAACGTATTTAAGGACATCTTCCAAATGAGGCTAGGATGAGTTCAAAAAGAATACAGATGGAAGTCGATTTCAAAATGGATATCTCGTCGCTCTGAGTATTTCGTTCCGGTCTAGACTGTAATTCACGGTCAGCGGTCAGCGCAGATGGCGGCCATGTTTTTCGAACGTCCGTCTTTCCCGTTATTTAAAGGGATACCCGAGTGAAAAACACATTGGGGCTCAAAAGAATCTTCAACATGTTCTTTGGTCAGAAAATGTATTAAAATTTGATAAAACGTTTTTAGTATTAAGAACGAGCACCTCAAAGTTGGCACCACGAAGACATGGGCGCCGCCATCTTTGTTTGCATTTACGGAAGTGACGTCACTTCGTCCCACCAGCGTTCTCACTCTCACTTATTAGGTGTTTTTAGGATGATAAACGCCTTAACTGTACCTCACATACATTGTAGTTCTTATACTTATTCAGAAGTCACTGAGTCTTTTAAGCCATGTTGTTTTGCTGTTATTAAATGGCAGTTACGAGACCTTGTTGTTCGTCTGATAATTTCTCGCCTTCCCAATGCTTTTCTTCCTCCTCCCAGTCTTCTGAACTTTTCTCATAATGTCGTCTTCATCATAATTCCGGTTTCTGTAAGAATTCCTCTGCAATCTCGATGAAAATATATCCACTTTAATTCCGAGCGTGTGAAAATCATACAAAGACAAGTAGCCGCGATACGCTGGTGGGACGAAGTGACGTCACTTCCGTAAATGCAAACAAAGATGGCGGCGCCCATGTCTTCGCGGGGCCAACTTTGAGGTGCTCGTTCTTAATACTAAAAACGTTTGATCAAATTTTAATACATTTTCTGAACAAAGAACATGTTGAAGATTCTTTTGAGCCCCAATGTGTTTTTCACTCGGGTATCCCTTTAAGAGAGAATATAACTGCTATTATAACTGTCTGAAAGCTACGGAAGACTAGTCTCAAGTAACCCATTCAGGTCTCGAATCTTTGAACTCCAATAAAGCAAGTGGTCCATATAGTCCCTTATCAAAACCTTTAGAAATTTTATTTAGTTGCATGCTCTTATGCTACTGGTATTGTTCCAGGTAACTTTAAGATTGCTAGAGTAATACATGTTTATAAGAAAGGACCACCTACTAGTCTGAGTAACTATCGTCCAATTTCACTCCTTTCTATTTTTAACATATTATTAGAAAAGCTGATGGCTAATAGACTGATGATTTTATTGATAAGCAAAATATTATTCGGATAGCAAACAATTTGGTTTTCGCTGCCATCATTCTACGGTTCAATAAATTGTATTCATAACAGATAAAATACAAGCAGCCATTGATAAAGGCTTCTATTCTTGCGTAATCTTTCTTGATTTTAGTAAACCTTTTGATACTGTCAATCATAGAATATTGATTTCAAAAATAGAACATTATGGTATTAGGGGCATTGCCAAGGACTGATTCTGATCCTATCTTTCTAATAGGAAACAATTTGTATCTGTTGCAAATGCTAAATCAGATCTCCAACTAATTTCTTGCGGTGTTCCACAAGGATCTGTCCTTGTCCCAAGGTTCGTGCGAGCGGAGCACCATACATATAGGATGAGAGTGCAATTTTAGCGACATGTTCTTGCCTAACCGATCGCCCGACCGACCGACGCCTGACCGTGCGCCAGCGAGCGGAACACGTGAGGTTTAAGAATCCTGTATCTATGGCTTTTAACGCTGCCCTGTCCTTTACATTAAATCCTCTGTTTATGTGAATTTTTCATTTTGTAAATTATGTCGATGATCAGTGTAATTTTTTTGCCGTAATGCGTAAAATATTCAATTTCCAACTTTAAGTTTCGTTACATCTCCGCGTGCACGCATACGCGTCATGTTCTTTCTGTTGTATGCCGTCACATTTGCCGTTACATATGCGCGTACAACTCATCTGTACGTGCAGTATTGATTTTCGTAATTACGTCTGCACGAACGCATTGTATTTCCCGTTACATATTCGCGTGCAACTCATCTGCACGTGAAGTATTTATTTTCGTAAATTAATTGCCATTACATATATGCGCGTGCATGTCTGCGTATTTCATTATTGGGAGCTCCGCTCATTGGCTGGCCTATATATATATATATATTACAAAAACCTGAAAATCTCCGACACGAGATGAGATATTGATTAATGGAAAATGTCATTATTCCTCATTTCGAAAGCATTTTAAAATTAGATCAACTTAAATTTCGCTTCATATGAACTTTAACAAAGCGGTCACTCCAAACAAAAGGATTGAACAAATGTCTTCCTCTTGCAATTCGGGCTTGAATTGTTTTTTTAGACCAAGATTAATAAACATTTAGTCGAGCAAAGAGATAAATGAAATATACCACTCCCTAGTCTGTTACTCATTTGACGACAATCAGCTTTACACGTTCTTTGCTCGGAGTTATGTTGTTATTGTTAGTAATTGTTTGTAGCACATACAAGTTAATTTTCAAACCTTTTAATTTCAGGTACCAGTTGTTCGAAGCAAGGGTAAGCGCTAGCCCGAGGTTTTATCGCTATGCCGAGCTTAAACTGTACAGATTACAACTACAGAGTTAGCGCTATCCTAGGGGTTAAATTACCCTTGCTTCGTTTCCAGTTTTTCTCTGTGTCGTTCGTATTTTTATACTGCTTTTTCGGATCCGGCATTTTTTCCAGGTCTGTATGAGCAAACGTTGAAATCAATGCCTTCTTTCACCTGGCTTTTCCAGAGCCGTGCATCCGTCATGAATCACTGGATTTACCGGTAAAAGCCTGGTAACTTGTGGATTATTAACAGCTGTACGATTGGCTGTGTTGATTTGCAATATAAGAACTCTTTTTTTGTGTGTAAAACAATACGCGTGAATTAATTGAAAAATGTTGGTTAAAAATTAACATGATTGTTTATTTCTAAGAAGTCTCTGTTTCCCTAAAATGATGAGTTACGAATTGTTGCTAACTGGTTTATTCCATAATGACAACACTTCTGTATTATATTTGGCTAAAATAGTAGTGAATTATGAAATGTTTGCCTAAATATGTAGTGAAATGGGCCGCAACAACTAATAAATCTGAGCACTTCGAGTCTACCATGGCTTAACTCCGAACACACAGCTAAGGCATGTTTTACGACATAATACCCTAGCTGGAGAGTCGTTATGCTGGACTGAGAGCCCTTATACATGTTTGTTAATATGGGGAAATCTGAAGAACATCAATTCCTCAGCAGAAACCCTCATTAGACTTTTACAGCCATCACAACAAGTCAAGCGTTCCCACAGCAAGCTCAAGCATAGTTCTGTGTTATCAATGTAATACATGAAACTGTAAAAATAAAGTCTGTATATCGTCTTTAACCTGTGTCTGGTTAGTATTTATGTTAGCTTTGAACTTTTCCTAAAATAATTCTCCCCTTTATAATTAATGGAAAGGGTTGAGAGTTCGTCTCGAAAATCGATTCCAGTAATCACAACAAGCTCCTCAAAATGACAATTTTTACCAAACAATTCGCGTCGAATCGAGCTCAATCGTATGCAGCACACTGTACGGTAATTATCTTACCTTTGTATGCATATAAAACGGTAACATTACAGCTACACGCGAAGCGAAGCACAAACAAACTCCGCTAAACTTTCTCATAGTAGCCATTTTGAATGCGAGTGCCCGAAATCGGTGGCGTTGGCGCGGTCGTTTCTGGAGCCAAGGAGCATAATTGATTACCACACTAGGAGGTGAGCGGGATTGTTGACCCGACAAATTCATATCCCGCCCCACACTAGTACCGACATTTCTTAAATGCTAACGTGAATAATACAAAAACAAGCCAAACGACACCGTGTCTTAAAGCTTTAAAATGGGTTCCAGTTGTAAAGAAACGTTATCTTCCTAATGTAGCCATGGTGTTTAGTTATAAATATACTTATTCCATATCTGTGTAATAAATTTTGTAATATATCCTTAATTGGTGGACACGTGTATTTAGATCTGAGATAGCTGCCGTTTAATCCATGTAGAAGATGTGTGTGCTTAATCATCGCTTACCTGCGTATAGCAAATTTCATGCGGTTACCGGTTAGAAACAAACTGTGGTTAGTTGGGGAGCCAGTGTGGCGCAGTGGTTAAGCGCTTCGCCTCTCACCTCTGTGGCCCAGGTTCGATTCCCCGCCATATGTGAGTTGAGTTAGTTGGTATCTCTCCCTTGCTCCGAGGGTTTTTCTCCGGGTTCTCCGGTTTTCCTCCCTCCGCAAAAGCCAACACGCTAAATTCCAATTCGATCTGCGGATCAGCCGGGACCTGGCTTTGATCAGCCTCCATGGTTGTTTCAGGTCTCGTTAGAAATTCAGAGTATTTTTTTGTTTTTGCTACGACAACTGCGGCAAGAAGAATGACAAGTTGACTATAATTAGCCAACAAAAAAATGGGTTTATCGGCTTGCCAATCTCACTTCCATGTTCGAATTTGGTACAGAATGTGTACCAGGCTTATTATTGGTTAGTTTTAATTAGGAATGATATCCATCGATATGATTGGCTAGATAACTTAGCGAACGGAAAACCGGTTTTGGATTTACATTCAATCAAGATGACGACAGAAAACCCCATGCAAAAGTATATCTCTGAAGCAGTTTCTGTAACATTCAAGTCGCATTTCCCAGAGATCGAAAGTCTCAAACTTCAACAAGAAGAGTCAATTTTGAAATTCATGCAGAAGATGTTTTGCCGTGCTGCTTACTGGTTGGGGAAAGTCTTTGGTGTTTGAAATGATTCCCGCCTTGCGTTCGATTCGTTCTTGAACTTGAAAGGTCTGCATTGTCCTCAGAAAGCCACTGTTATAGTTGCGTGTCCTTTAAATTCATTTGTGGAATCACAGATTAGAGAGCTGGAGAGTCGAGGAATCAAGGCATGTTCGCTATAAAGCAGGTTTCAGTCCAGGTTTCAGTGGAGTCTTTTGCATTATCTGAATTTCGAACACACAAGTAGTCGGCACGTGTAGCGCAAATCAGTGGTGCGGAAAAGTGTAAACATGTATTTGACAGCTAACAGACGTCATGACTGCAAAACCGGTTATTCGAGAAATGTGATACTAGTTCGAACATGGAAGTGAGATTGGCAAGACGTGCCACCAGAGGTTCTCGTCGCTTCGCTCCTCGGCGCCTAACTTTCGCGAATGGAGACAGTAGAACCTCTGGTACCCAGGCTACTAAGTTGCCGTCCTGAACTCTTAAAGTGCATATGAGCCCTAGCCAGTTATCTCTGATATCGATTGCACATGAAGTGGATAGTCCAACCGTACAATATTTCTTGATTTGCGTGTTGCGTCTACGATATATAAAGGTTTATATTTCCAATATGCTGATGTGATATCATCACCGACACACTTATTATATAAAAGGATGCTGGTAGAATCAAATTACTTATTTTTTAAATTCTAAGTTATATTTGAAGCTTATCAAAGTGATTTTACCAAAAAATGCTTCTGTATAATAAGTGATGTCGGTGATGACATCATACATTAGCATGTTGGAAATATAAATCTTCATATCTCGTAGACGCAACACCAAAATCAATAAATATTCTACCGTTGGACTATCCACTTCACGTACAATCGATATCAAATATAACTGGCTAGGGCTCATATGCACTTTAAGCAACTGCTCTACTGTTTTAGTTAATTCCATACGCGTTACGATTTAGGAACTTGACTCTAGGCTCTTTATCTATTTAGCGGAAAATAAGTCTCAAAAACTCAATCAACTTGTCGGCCCTCCATCCGTTACCGTGCAGCCAGAAGTTCCACGAAATACAGTTGTAACCATTCCTGACAATGTACCTCTTTCCGATGATGAGAAATCGATTCTCAGCAAAGGCTTAAACTTTGTACCTATCTCTAAAAACACCGACGTATTTGCTGCGAAACAGGTTTCCGAGAAGTTTGTCCGTCGCGTTCAACCTGGAGTTTTTTTTTCACGACTAGTAAGACAGTTCTAGTCTACCTGGCAGAGACAAATTCGAATCGCTCCATACTTGTAAATCTAATTGGATACCTCCAGAAGGCCAATGCTATTGGCGGCCGTTACCACCAAAAATACATAACAGCCAAATGATCAATGCAAAAGACGAATGATCCAAATATCTTATGTCAAATGGAAAAGACAAAACTGAAGTAATCCAACCTAAACACAAACGATCCAACTGCCGCTGTCGAAATGATCCAACTAATTATCAAATGATCAATACAAAAGACGAATGATCCAACTACCTTATGCCAACTGAAATGGAAAAGACAAAACTGAAATGGTCCAACCTAAACACAAACTATCCAACGCAACTACTTCAATTCAACGTAAATACGAATGGCTTATCGTGATTTCAAATAATCAAAACAGGTGAAATGGTCAACAGTCGAATGGAACAGTCGACGGGGGGTCTCCATGTCGTCACACAGGAGCTGCAAAATTGGCGCCAAAACATTTGTGTTGTTGGTAAGAGGCTTTAGAAAGAGCTTTAGTTTCAAAATTACCAAGGAATAGATTAGGAAAAGAGGGGGCCATACGGGTTCCATAGCTGTGCCATGGAAGTTATTCATAGTAAGGATCATGCGTATTAAATCACAAAGCGTTTCAGTGGGAATGTGTTTGTTGTTACGAGTTTGAAGAAGGTGACGTCATGCATCAATACCGTCATTGTGAGGTATGTTAGTATATAATGAAGAAACGTCAAGAGTGACAAGCATAGCGTTAGCTGGAGGTTTAGCAAGTTTGCGTAGTTTGTTAAGAAAATCGTTAGTGTCTTTAACGTAAGAAGAAAGAGAAGGTACTAAAGGTTTAAGCTAATGATCAACGAATTCAGAGATGCGTTCTTTGGGATGGCTATTAGATGAAACTATGGGACGACCAGGATTACCAGGTTTGTGTATTTTGGGCAGTATGTAAAATCGTCCAGGTTTCACATCAGTATGTATAAGGTACTGTTTGGTTTTGTCATCGATAATTTTGTCGTTATATTAAGCATACAGGTTGAACATAAAATGTGATACGTGTTTGTACTAGTAATGTCAGTGTCAAGTTATTTGTAGAATTTACAGTTATCAAGTTGTCGATTACATTCGTCTATGTACCATGTCATGTCAATTACCACCGTACCAGACCCCTTGTCTGCTGGTTTGATGACGATGTATTGTCGTTGTTTAAGTCGGTGAATGCTTTTGCGTTCGCTATTAGATAAATTATCAGAGATGCGATTAGGTTTATTAGTGGTAATGTCAGTTTTAATACATCTAAAAAAGCATTTAAAGCAGTGTCTCTGTCGGCAGGAGGCGTCCAAGTGCTCTTAAGGTGAAATGGATTAAGGTGTTGATTGAATTAGAAGCGTTATGATCGTGAAAATATTCTGTTAAACGCATAGGGCGAGAAAAATCATATATCTCAGCTGTTACTTCCGGCCAATTAATGTGTCGCGGTGTGGGGCAGAAGATTAAACCACGAGCGAGTATGAAAGTTTCGTCCTGAGAAAGAGGTGTCTGAGTTAAATTGATAACTGCAGTAGTGCCGAGTTTATTATAAATATTCGTATGAGCAGAAAGGCTGGGTGGTTTATTTTTACGTGGATTACGTTTCTTATTAGGGTTAGGAGTGGGAGGTACAAGTAGAGCAAAATTATTAACGTGACTGTTGTTATTAGAGGTATTAATTGCGAAATTACGCCGATTAGTTCTGTTTGTTAAACATATTTTACCTTTTTGCGTCTTCTAAGGGAAAGTATGAACTCAAGAGATAAAGCCATAAAGTCACTCTTACATATAAAATAAGTAAAATGTTCAGAAGTACAAGTTCTATGTAACTGTTCCTTGTGGTCAAAAAGGTCCTGTTTCAGTGATTTTATTTTTTTACCGCATTCTGAGATGAGCAGTTTCAAGTGTCGTCGGGTTGTATAATATTGAACCAATCGGAATGAATAAGCGTGATGAAACTTAATATGTATATTTTTTACGCGGGTTATTCTTATCCGTTAGTCTACTCACGTCATTTCCTTTTTCCTCTCATATTGTGTAATCACTTCTTATATTTTTACTTACCATTGTGAAATATTATTCACTTGTAAGATCTACCTACCAAACCAGCCGAAATATTGTTAACTTATCAATATATGCGTTGTTTGATCAGCTTTTCTGTACTCCTTGGACTTGCTCACTTATTACTGTTTTGGCTGATCAGATCTCTCTGTTAGATCCAACGTACCACCGACACAATTGTAGTATACGGTTTTTGCTAGCTTTCATTAGCATTACATATTTATATAAATTAATTAATTATTAGTTGTAGACGTTTCTTAAATGGAATTTTGTTGAAAGGAGTGAGAATTTTTTAAAAAAATGTCTTCGATTGAAAGTAATGGCAGAGAGGTCATCAACCCATTATCATAAATATATTCCATTGTGGGCGGGGCATTAAATTATGCAATACCGCCTGTCAAGCTAGTGAAACTGTTGACAGCTTGGGTCATACTGACCTCAGGCGCTCTTATCAGTTCTCTTGTTACAATGTTATTCACTGTTAATCTTCCACTTGGTATTCCTTAATTTAAAAGGGGTTTCTGCTGTCAAATTGATCTTCTTTAGCTTTCCCCATATTAACAAACATGTGGAAGGGCTCTCAGACCAGCAGAAAGACTCTCCAGTTAGGGTATTCTCCCGGGGGGGGTACTCTACCTAAAGTTGGGTAGGGGTGTGCCGCTGGGGCTCTGAAACCCTTACCCTGTTTAAGACAAAAAAAACTCAAATTTCCATACCCTGTTCAAGACAAAGTGTTAAAATTTTCCCTCTATAAGACAAATAACAAATTATCTATACTTGGATGTCAGTGTTTATTGTGATCTTGTATAATGAGTGTCATAACTAAATAAGTCTTCAGCAAGCACTAGACTAAATAACGGCACTAGATAAATACCATACCCTGTTCAAGATCTGTCGATGTGAAAATGGATACCCTGTCTAAGATCAGAAACTCGAAAAACCATACCCTGTCCAGCGGATCATCCCCGTATAGTCCATATATGGGAGTACCCCCCCCGGGGGTATTCTGTCGTAAAACATGCGTTAGCCATGTGTGTTCGGAGTTAAGCCATGGTAGACTCGAAGTACTCAGAATTATCAGTTTGTGCGGCCCATTTCATTATATATTTAGGCAGAAAACATCGTAATTCACTACGAATTTAGGCAAACAATCCAAAAGTGTTGTTATTATGGAATAAATCAGCTAAAAATTCCTTCGTAAATCAACATTTTAGCGAGAACGGAGAGTTCTCAGAGGTAAACAATCATATTAATTTTAATGTAATTTATTTTGCGACCAGAAAAACTACTGTGTAATTATAGCCACGATGTATGAAATATGCTTTGTCTGCCAGCGTCTAACTCAGTTGGGTGAATGAAGACATTAACTACGCGACATCACCCAGCTTGGGATCTATTTGCCGCGAGCGGGGCCATTTATTCAAGTATCGCGATAATCACTAATCCGTTTATCTCAATGAGGTGTTGAGAAATAAATGTCATTCAACAAAGGTGGGAACAGACAACCGCCACAAGTCACACTTTGTGACAGCCCACCCGAAGCCGCGGGTACGCAAAGCACTTGAAAACACGAGACTAAAAACATCCGTCTTTCGATCACCCGCTATATAGCGATGCTTCGTGTTGATAAGCATTCTAATTGTCATGCTAATGTGCCAACCATGATTTCAAAAGGCCGCTTTGTGTCAGGAACCTATGGAGCTCTGGTTCGCACATTAATGACAATGGATGAGGTGGCCGTAAGTATCGCTATAGCTAGTGAGAGCAGGACAAGCGTCTTCAAGATATAATACTAAATTCTACGCGGGACGAGAAATAAGAGGAATCAGCCCTTGTCTGGAATTGCTCCTATTTCTGTCCTGAAACCATTCGACTAGTTATTCGTTTGTTACTAATGTACGTAACGGAATATATTAACGGGTCCGAAAATAGTAATATCAGGAAACAATTCGCAACTGGTCTACAATTTCTCGTATTTCGGATATCCTATCCAAGAATGGGAAAATTAATCATGCATAGAACTGGTTACGTACTTAGTGTCTTGATAAAACAAATTTGAAGAGAAATAGGTAAAACTAGACCCTGTCTATAATTTTACCTATTTCCGATCCATAATGCCATGACCGACCAATTTCCGACCTGAAACCCTGAACTAAAGACATATGTTTCATCGTTTCCCGGCTATATAGCTAGTGAGATAGAAAGAATTAAGATATCGAATTCTGTTGTAAAACATGCCTTAGCTGTGTGTTCGCAGTTAAGCCATTGTAGACTCGAAGTACTCAGAATGATCAGTTGTTGCGGCCCATTTCATTATATATTTAGGCAGAAAACATCTTAATTCGCTACGAATTTAGGCAAACAATCCAAAAGTGTTGTCATTATGGAATAAACCAGCTAGAAATCCCTTCGTAAATCATCATTGAAGCGAGAACGGTAACTTCTTTGAGGTAAACAATCATGTTAATTTTAACGTAATGTATTCAATGAATTCGCGTGTATTATTTTCTCTCCAAGAAAAATAGTTCTTATATTGAAAATCAAGAAAACCAATTACACATCTTCAAGTTACCCGGCTTTTACAGATAAAGCGAGTCAGTAATGACGGACGACGGCTCTGGCAAAGAGGGTAACGAAGGCATATGCTGTTCATATAAGTTGCGGCTGTACAGACACCTCAAAATCACTCATAGTTATCCTAGCTTAGAAGCGTGAAGAAAACGTGAAGCCACATTTGGATACATTTACGTGATAAAACATCCTTTCAACTACTAGAATCGATCGGGGCAAAACAACAACCGCTCGACTTTTATACTGTAAAGTTGATCAGAAAAACCATGTAACTGACTGAAAGGAAGGAGATTACAGAAAACATGGAGGCCATAAGTGACAGTTAGTAGCTCTTTTTATACAGATTGTGAAGCCATAATTATTCGTTTAAACTTGAAAGCATACGATTTTATAGTAACCAACATAGTTTAGAAAATGAATCGAACCAAGCAATTGACATTTGTTAAAATACCGTCTCATGATTTAACTTCAAACACAAACTTCCATAGAAACTACAGTACAATTTTCAGCATCTCAACGTCTGTTTATTGCTCTAATTTGGTGTCGAGTGCGCAGGCGTGGGATGGATTTCTGACAATGTCGGCCAATAAAATACAATATCGACGAGGGTTCTGACTGTACATTTACCGATTCGAAATTCGCAGGTTATTTATTGTCACTAGAATTGTGAAGGAGAGAGAGGTATATTTTATTACAATTACTGAATTGAACCACCCATAACAGTTCAACTTAATTGTGTTGTTCTGGAGAGCAAACAAAAAAGGAATAGAGCCAGTCGAGGGTCAAAGCAAAAAAATCGAAAGCAGAAACACGAAGCTGAACTTGCCGTCACCAAAATTCCCAAATACAAAATATGTCACTGATCATAATATGTCAATCATAAAGGCACTGCAATAATTAAGGAAAGGATTTTAATTGGCATCAAACAGTTAAAATCCCTTCCTGATAGAAATGATATACAACAATATTTGCCTTGAAGACTCGATCTACGAATAGTTTGTTAATCATTTTTGCACAATAACTTTGATTTCATTCATCCCACACGTACATGTATGCTAGGATAGTCAGTTTATATGAAACTACTGAAACTAATAATATTGTTCAGGCCTGGCACATAAAACCAGTGTGTTCCTCACCTTAACATAGCTCTTTTAAATGAAATTGATTTCTGAACTAGGTTAATTTAATAAAATAACTATGTTCAACATACATTCCAAATGTATGTATCTTTGCAAAATATGAAACATTGAATCGTAGTGAGACTATGGTTCAGCATTTGCGATATGAGCGTAATGCCCATGGGTACCAGCTGACATATTCCCTTTACGTAATTCAATTACAAAACCGCTGGAATCAGTTTACTCCTCGCCAAATGAAATAACATTTCAAACGAAAGTACACTTTCAATGAGTTAAGCTATTATTGTCTCTACTTTAGTTAGATAATGTCTTATTTCTTTATTCATTCGTCCTGTTGAAATGCCATTTTTTGTGGAACAGTTTACCAAAAACTAACTCTCATCTTTACACCGAATCTTTGATTTTGTTTGTTTGTTATAACCAACTAACTTCGATTGAAACGCACTGATGTGTGCTCAGTTTGAATATTAAAATGTTACAGACTTGTGTAGATTTACAAATATGTGCACTTGCTAACTTAGACATTTTCAAAGTCCTTTAATTTTTTTCCGCTTCGGTTAGTTGTTTGGCCAGGCTATTGCTGACTGTACGATGAACTCGACATTTCTTCATACTGCATTTGGCTTTCGTTTTCTTTTCATTCATGCCTCGTACAGTGTAGTCAGTGTACGCGTTCTCTTACTTCTCGCCAGTCTGTAACCTTTACATAATGCAGACTCAGAAACTTTTCAATACCTCGAAAGTGTATTATTTGTATAGGTCATAGGAAAACTGTCATTATTATATATTATAAAATTCCGTCCAGGTGAAATGAAACTAATACAAACGAGAAGAGCTTTGATTATAAGAATCACGTCGAGGTACAAGATGCGAGATGAAAGGGTTAATTAATATCAGATGCAATCGGTGACGTGGACATTGGAAAGAAAGGCTATGATAACACGCGTTAAAATATGCCATAAACATTAATGCGGGAAACACGTAGCCTATTTGAATTTTTCTGAGTAAATAAAAAGCCCGGCCTAAAGGTGCTCATGTATACACGTTTTTTATGGAATTGGATATTGAATTTTAAAAAATGGTATTTAACTGTAGGGTAATTAGGAATTAGGTCCTATCGTCTGTTTCGTGGTTAAAAAAACTAATTTTTTTAAAGTTACTAACCTTTAGGTTTCACACCATATACTTCAACGCGCATTGTTTTGTAGGTATGGGAAGCTGTTGGTTTGAAACGGACAAATCTGGCTGTTGTAGGAATAGCAAACGTATTCTTCTTAATCGTGGCGAAGTCTGTGTTGCCAACGAAGGTCTGAAAATAATATTAGTTAGTTAGTTTCAATGGTTGCCTAGTTTGATCTTCAGGAACAACACACAAACAAATGCATTTTATCCGTTTAAAGTAAAATCAGGAATACACGCCTTTCATAAGTTTTACTTCCGGTCACGAAGACGAGGCTCCAGGTGGTTTGAAATCCAAGATAGCGGACAACTGCTCAGTCTCAGCTAGAAAGTACCTCCGAAAAGGACTCGAAAAGTGTGTTATTTAGTAGATCGTACCGGAATTTGGCTTCAGAATCACTGTATTTATGTTCATGTATAGTCTACCCTATATTAACTGATGATTTGCATGAAAAACGTCCACGTTTTGGGCAAAATACCGAAAGAGCGCGGATGAAACTTTTAAACTATTAACTTTTGTTGAAAATCTCAACAGATCAGTACCACAAAAAGCACACGCCGTATGAAATACTGCATTGCTGTGTACACTATGTACTGGAATAACTCTTGAGACGTGATTTGTAGTGTAAGCCGACCCAAAACTGAGAAAGAGTATGGCTGATACGGTTGCTTGAAATATGACTAACATATGGTTGTTCAGTTAACGTATAACTTTGAGGGAAGTGGCGGTTTCTTGGTGTTACAGATCACCACATATGTAACACAAAGAAAACTACTGTATTCTAAAGCAAAACAACACCCTGAAATACAAAGAACCCTATCCCCAGAAACAATGAATCAAACAATGAATCTGCTTCACGAAGAAGCACCCAGAAAAGTGATATTTGAAGTATGCGGGCATCAGGCGTCGTATTAGGTACAGGCATTCCCGGAAAAATATGTTCCCTTGGTGTCAACGTACTCAAGAGAAAAGAAATCTTCAAGCATAATTCTGGCTCTTGGAAACAATGATAGCTACAGCTACCAGAATGAAGAAAATACTGTTGATGATATTCAATCAATGGGCATCAGTCAAACGATGAAAATACAGATTCAACCGACCGCTATTGAAAAACCTGCTCGTTTTTCTTCTTCAAGGAAATAAAAAATAATACTGATTAGTTTCTACACAGGATTCTGATCTTCTAAAATATTTCAGGTCTAGTATGATTTTTATAATGTTTGAGAGAAGGGAGAAATATCATTTACTGAAATAAATGTATAATTGAGGCTAACAGTAATATGGGAACTGAGGGATACCACTTATAAACAGTGGCTATACAAGCAATCCAGGTCAATAAAAATATCAAAACATTAAGTACTAAATAAATTGTAACAAACATATTAAAACTATTAACTGGTAAAATAGGTGTTAACTAAGTGGTGGTTGAAGGTGATATTAAAATTAGTCCACATGAAATTGGGGGAATAATAAGATGAGTGATAATGTGTGTTTGGATAGCAGCTAGGTTTTAGCCCAGAAGGTTTGGGGTAAGGTGAAGCAAAATCAGAAATGAGAAAAACACTAAAAAAAAGGAAAATTATGAGTAGTGAGAGCTGCTAAATAAACAATAACTGATATAACAATGTGGTGGCCTGATGATATGAGAGTGAAGGGAGTGGGGAAAGTTGCTTGGGGAAAGGAGGGCATTGGCACCCCTGCCCCATCTCCCCTTATTTGACTGGCTAAAACCCTAGATAGGGTGAGCTAATATACCACACAGAGCATGCAGGGATAGGGGAATTAAGGAACCACTACTAATTACAATCGGTTTGTGCTAAGCTTTTCATTATATATAATTATCAAATTATCAATAATTGCACAAAAGAATATTTTGTACAAAATGGTAGTGTTAGAAATTTGAATTCCATTCAAAAAGCCCAAGCAGTGTCCAAAAGCCTCTGCTAGATATATTCTAACTACAAATAAACTTATTTTAATGGTATATGAATAATAAAATCAATATCGTATGCTGTTACACAATAATGTAAGTGATACAAAGTCAGGGAATATACATTGAAGGGTAGGGTATGAATTGTATACAATGTGAAAAAAAGGTATGAAAAAATAGAATTTACCATATAATGGGTAGGGATAGGGGAAGGAAAACGTGCTATCATTCTTTATTAATGTAAAAGTTATGTACATAATTTAAGTGAAAACGGCTTTGGGGAACTATGAACGGATAAACCATATTCTAACTGGAACTATGTCTGGATGGTTATCCAGTATAATGGCTGCTGTTTCGGTATACTCGTTGCCTGTATCTTATCAGTTGACTCCAGCTTTTTCCAATGTTTGTTTTCTGTTAGGTGAACAGTAATTACATTTCCCATCGATAGCACTTCACTTGCTGTATTAAATAGCAAAAGAGATTAGATATCATGACATGAGCTTATTAAACAGCCTATCAGAAATAAACTAAAATTTGCTTTGCACCTCATAAATCACTTTGCCTCAATTTTAGACCACAATACTAATTTACTTTAGGCAGAAGATATTTCCGACTCCTTTAAGTTAGCTTAGATATCTTCGACGGAAAGATTCCCCTGAAATAATTAATATCGTCCTCTGTAAGCTGCAAACGTTTTTTAGATTTGCAACCTGTCGGGTGTACATTGTTCGGAAATGACCGATGACTTGATCAAGTAGAAAAGTACTTTTCTGTGCGCTAAACAATAAACTAAAATAATGCAGACTACACATGGACATAAATACATTGATTGTAAAACCAAACACAGGTATGATTTACTGAATAACATACTTTTGGGAGTATTTTCGGAGGTACTTTCTAGCTGAGACTGTGCAGTTGTCCGCCATCTTGGATTTCAAACCACCTGGAGCCTCGTTTTCGTAACCGGAAGTAAAACTTATGGAAGGCGTGTATTGGTTGAGATAAATTAATGTTACTTTGTTCTGATGTTTTGTAAATAAATGTTTAGTCAGCCTTCGATTACTGCTTCTGTTTTTGGCATCTTCACAGGAAGCGTATTGCGATGATTGTTTAATCTTTTTTGTGACACAGGGGGAATGATTACTGAATTCTGATTGACTTACGAGCAGGGAATATTTTTCATCAAGGCCTGATTACTGGTGCCTGATTGGAAGTTGGTTTCTTAGCAGCATGTTTCGTACTATGATCTTAATTTAAACTAAATCCTGTGCACTTCTGATGCGAAAAGCAAACAAATGAGGATATAACAACCATATGATGGCAACAAAAAAGTTTATAGGTAGGTAACTAATAATAATAATAATTTGTGAACTTCTAGAGCGCCATAATCCTGAAAAGTTTTATGGCGCTTTACAATTTATAAGCTTAAAATGATATAAATACAATTTTATGATTTACAATTTATGATATAAAAACCCTACTAATTATTATAAAAATATGACTAATGTAAAAATGCTATTAACTTCAGACTAATAGTAGTAGACAATGGCAAATTGATTAAATAAAAATGTCTTTAAACTAGATTTAAAAGCTCATGAATAATTCATGAGCATTTTGTCCAATCAGATGCAGCGAATCACTCACGTACATGCTCCTTTACACCCGATAAAACGCAAGGGTCTTTATACAACATTTCACTGTACGAGTGTGGCCCTATATAAAACTTCATGGTTGAGGCCTTTTTCCTTTGTCCAATCGTATAAAGACCCTCCTAGTCAATCCTCATGAAACCAATGGCTTAACCGCGATTCTTTATAAAGACCCTCACTCGTACGGTGAAAGTCCTTAAAAAGACCCTTACGGGAAATCTCAGTTCATAAGATCAGACTCAGGGTTGCTCAACCAACTAACGGTCTAAATGCAATACACCTTATTCCAATATGGCTGCTCTTATTTGCATAATGCCAAAACAACTTTAGATATAGGGCGAAGTGATGCCGTCTTCATTAAAGCATGCAAAAGTAAGTAATACTGAGCAGTTTGGGAGTCGGGTCTTTTATTGTTGCAAAGTTATTGACGTTTAAATACAGTGTAAATCACGAAAACGAGGCGAGTAGGTATAACTGGCTCAAACCCATACAAAACTCTATATATTGAAATCTCGATAACTTAGTACCATTTTATGCTATCACCCCTAACATTCAGAGTATTGCTAATCTTGGCATACTCTTTAACGTGGTAGCATTCAACTATTATTTACTGCTCTCTAAACTACTCAAACAAGATATGCCATTTTGGAATTAGGTGTATGACTCGAGAAGCTCGAAGACAAAGGCCCCTTGGCTCACAGTTATTCATAGGCAACCGGCCTAATATTATGGGACCCAAATTTTCTCTCCATATTCCAACTGCGCATATCAGTGACGCACAACGTAGCTATAAACAAATAATTATTCGCTTTTCATATAATTTTTTTTTTTTTTTTAGAAGTAATGTTTTTGAAGCCGTGTTTTATCAGATCTAAAAACTCTCGGGCTGCGCCCTCGAGTTTTTATATCTGATAAAGTACTGCTGCTCGTTTATTAAACTATACTTAAAACTGACTAATGATGAACTTAATCTAATATGAAGCGGGAGTTCATTCCACAGTCTTGGTACAGCGACTGAAAAAGCTCTATCTCCATAACTCTTAAGATTGCAAGTAGTGAGCATACGAACAGCAATTTAAATATCTAACATATCTCTGATATAAAGAGGGGCCTGGTTATTAAGTGATTTATACGTAAGAAGATTTAAAAAAAAAAATATTCTGCTGGCAGCCAGTGAAGTTGCTTAAGCACTGCGGTAATATAGTCATATTTGTGTTTGCCCACAACAAGACCTGCTGCGCAGTTCTGCACAAGTTGCAATTTCTGAATAAGATATTTGGGCAGGCCATAGAGTAGTGAATTGCAATTATCTAATTTACATGTGACAAAAACATGTACTAAATATGTCGTGATATTATCCTCAGATAGGTACTTTCTAATTCTGGCAATGTTTCTGATGAAAAAAATTGAAGATTTGCAGATAGCAGCAACCTGTCGTTTAAATGTCAAGCTATTATCAAAAACAAAATCAAGGTTTCTGGCAAACGCTGATGGTAGGACGCGCTCATCTCCAACTGATATGACATCTAGTTGTGGCCGACGGCGATGGTATGCCCCGATAACTAAAACTTCCGTTTTATCATTATTTAGCTTTAGTTTGTTACAAAGCATCCATTTGTTGATATCTCTCACACAAGCCCCAATGTTGGCTATTGAGGACTCCTTCTGTACATCTGTAGTTGACTTAAACGATAAATAAATTTGCGTGGTCAGCATATAAATTATTATCATTAATAGAGCCTACACTGGAGCCGTTACACAAAATAGCCGTTCTTCGACTAACACCAGAGCTGGCTGGAAGCCTTGTTCCAAAAGGTTGCTAGCTAGAAAATATCTCACCAACAATTTGCTAGCTGTGGCGTTTTTACGGTTTTCGGCATTCCTGGCTATTTGCTGGGTATTCCTTGCCATTTGCTAGCTGTCACTGTAACGTCCAATGAATCATGCTGGCAATTTGTTGGACTCCGTTTTAATAGTTAATAAGTACCCCTGGCAAAATCTCACAGCACGCTCTGGGGCATGACCAGATTAGGTATTTGATTGTCTTGACGTGAGGGCCAAGCATCGTTTCCTTTCTATATGAGGACTGCGGTTAAAAGGTAATAACAGTAAGATAGAAAAAACAAAGCGTGACTGTCTTGCGCTGTCAATTGCTGTCATATTGTTTGAGTTCGAATTGGGGACCGGGGCTTATGTCGTTATGATCTGCGGCGGTCGTAACGGGTGTGCTGTGTTCAAGCGTCGAAACCTATAGAGCCCATCCCGCGCGTCCACTCGTTGTTAAAGCGGCTAAAGAACGGTGAGTTAAACTGTATTTGTTATATTTATGGTGTCATGTCTTTCTGATACTGTTTAGATTAACATAACAAAATTGTTTCTGTTACAGCTAAAAATTCGAGACGAATACCGGTACCGGACAGAAGCCACGAGGCGTGTTTCGCACCGAAAGAGGCCGACATTCTTCTTCTGTGTTTGCTATGGAAAGCAGGTCAGTACTTGTTAAAGCAAACTAAATTCTCGCATTATAAGAATGGCATTATTTTTAATAATTTTCAGTCATTTAGAGACAAATCAGATTTACAGACTGATTTGTACTATTTTAATACGTTAAAGAAAAAAAGTACTCGTGCTGTTCTACTGCCAATATTCATTATAACGAGATTTGCTGCTATTTCCAAACTAACACAAGCATTCTTTAGAACTCATACTTGGTGTCGTGATTGTATGCATTCGATCAAATAAATGTTGGTGTTCTTGTTTCTCTCTCTCCATCTATTTCCACCTACTCTAGAGTCACGATATGTAACAAATACCGTATGTAACTATGTAACGGCATGTAACTAAGTCTAATGAAAATCACTTGTTCATCAAACTTTCCAAAGACGTTTGTGTGAAATTAGATTGTAACATAGCTGATCATATACATCTTTCATATTATAATTTGTTAACCACCACAATTGTATTAACTTGAACATTATATATATAGTATCGGCAAAATTATCAGTGTGGTTATCGTTTCCGGCATTTCAAGGAGGTATGCGTGGCACGTCATGCGAACGAAAGAAGCTCACGTTCCTCACGGGCTCACAGCTTATTGCATGAACTTTGCGTTAGTTGTTGCGTTGTAAATTTTATATCAGGTTCAGTTAACTTTTGCTTCTCACGCGAATTGTACGCTGCATGGTAAAATGAATATTCCGAAAAGCGCGCCGTTTGACAACTACTAACACTGACTGACAGGGCGCAACTTTTGTGCCAGTTTATCAAGGAAAAGCAATATGACTTGTTAGCTTTCATTTAATTTTAGGTTCAAGGTGAAAAGAGCCTGGGGCCTAGAGTGTTATCGTGGTAACATCTTAATTTGCATAATGATGTGCGTTTTCCCTAGTACCATACATGTGCAAAGTTTCAATTTTTTTTACCGACTATTTGCAGATATATTCTTCTTCTTTTTTTATTTAAACATATAATGAAGTGTTTACCCCAAAAGTACAATTAAATGACTTGTCTAGGGGGTTCACACTAGATATTGTACATTTTTTTACGCGAACAGACACACACAAAAAAAACCACCACAATTGATAATAAAACAAGTCAGAGGCCCTGAGTGGCCTTAACTCGGGCCACCTTTAATTAATACATGGAGTTCCAGCATATTTTTGTGTCATACATGGTTTGTGCTAAGATAATCGATTCACTACTCATGCTTGTGATAATTTACATTACAATCACATGGTTGTACTAGATAGCAAACAAATCTTAATTCATATATTTAAAGTACTTGTATGAGATCAGTAGTGTTATTAACAAAACCTGTTTGTAAATGCTATTTTCCACCTTCTTCCAATCCTTTAAAACCACCAAAGGTGGTCACAGTCCTTAACGGGAGATTCTAATTACAAAGTTTTACTGATAAATAAATTGGGGTTTCATCAGGGTTGTCGCTTAAGGGACTGGTCGGAAATTAGCAGGGGGAGACGGTTGAGATGGAGGGTCCTATTTTTTTGAATCCCCAAAAATGGAAGGTCATAAATCATGGGGAACTGAAAAAGGGTTGTTTTTTGGGGAGAAAGGGTCAAAATATTTCATAGTCATTGTCCAGGGAGGGTTACCGTATATATTGTTTAGACTTTTTGATTTCATTCTCTACCCCCACATACCACCCCCCCCCCCCCCCCCCCCCCTCCCCCCTTGCATCTCCCCTGCACATTTTTGACTAGTCCCTAATGTTTAATAAAATATTGTGTGCATTGATTTCATGCATGTACACCACTTGGGAAATAACATTAGAGTAACACTAACTAGAATACACAGAGAAGTGTGTGGCCCTCCTACCCTGCGAGCAGGTTTCTCATCTCTTTGCCTTTCCTCCAAGTAGCATGGAACCTCTCAAGACCTGTATGCTGATTGCACCCATAATACTATACTTCTATGGTTTTTGTACTGCACTTTCTAATGGGTTAGGGTGTTTTCTATTGTTGCGTAGGCCAATACTATCGCTTGTTTTGAGAAGTTCCACCTGGCCCCTTTCCTGCTGCCAAGAGGAAAAGATTACATGCGCCATGGTATCTCGATTTCCATTGGCCGAGAAAAACGAGACGGTAAGCATTGCAGATTCAATGTAGATTTCAGATTATCCATTTCCTATTGTTAACGGCAAGGGAAGGCGAAGTGGAGAACATCAAATGCATTTCCTTCTTCGAGGGTATAAATCAAAGCTTTCTTTAGGATAAATTAAGGTAGATTTATTGAACGGTTTATATTTCAAGGTCTTCTGTGCAGCAGCAAAATGAGAAAACAAAGCCGAAGTTTGAAGTCCGTTCGTATCAATCGTCGGCAAACAAAAAAACTGCGTGACGACATAATATAATACTGTGGGCAGAGCCATAATTTATACTTTCCAGTTCTTGTTTTATGACAGTTCGGTTTCTAGTTACGGCTCCTGCTATTCTTTTGACAGATCCAATTCAATTTTAATACGGTATTCTCGGATCCAGTTCTGTTTATGGGTATAATTTGTGGTCTGCAATTCTATCTTCTGAGTTCTGTTATTCTTTTGACGATTTTAACTCTTTCTTCTTGGTCTCTATAAAGTCGCATACAGTTCAACTTATGGACGATTTCATTTCCAGTTCGAATTACGGTCACCATTACACTTAATATAATTCTAAAAGTAGGGAACAAGTAAGATTTGTGTGCGTAATTATAAACACAAATTTTTCAACCTCACCAGTTCTGATTTCCGTTCGCGTTCAAAGACAAGGGTCAATCACTATTCACTTCCAGGTTTTGTGACTCTTGAGTTGAAGTCTTTGTATTAAAGCTCGGCATTGGTTAATTGACTGGTTTAGTCAAGACTTCCCAGTTGTATAATCTCAAGAGTATTTCAGGAGAGTATACTTGGCGGGGTAAACAGCCAACATTGCAAACAATCAAAATCCCTCATTGACCTCCTCACAGTGTGTGATCGTAATGAAGGGCATTTCAACAATATCAACACCGCAATCCTATGGCATTTAGATGCAACAGTTCAGGCATTTTCTTTCCGTTTCCGTGGGTTATTGGACCAAAACCATCGAAACCAAACCATCACCCCTCATCAGGCCGGCCAGACTACATGTAGCTGACTGTACGATTAGATCGCCACATCCCTTTCGTAAATGTAAGAATTTTCCATTGAAAGCCCCTAAAAGTCCTGTCAGCCCTAGAATAACTGAACATCTTGGTATTTCATTCGAAGAAACCTTTGGTTTCAGCAAAATAATGGTTAAGAATGGCCCCGAATCTTCGCTCCGTTGCATACTGACTTGGCACACTATAAGTATAAACCAAGACAGACCATAACCAAGATCGGGCGGGTGTCGAATCTGATTGGTTGATCCTGTCACGTGTTGGGAATCGAACAATGGGCTCCTGTGTAATCTGATTGGTTGCTGGCGCATTTCAGCGACACAAAAAATAATAATAATAAACGGCTTGCATTTTCTGACTCGTGCCGGCCAAAGGCCTGGCCCGAGTAATAAAATAATTCAACATAAGTCACAGAGAAACGATTTGTAGATAGAATAAAGCTTTGAACCTTTGCAAAAAAACGACAATTTATATCAAAATCAAAACTTTAACGCCGTTCATAATAAACTCCATTTTTTCCTTGTCGCTGCTCTGTGACCATTTCTCACCCAGTCACTGTACAGCAGAGGCAAAAAAGGAAGCTCGTTGGGCAGCGTAACGGGGACAAAATATAAAATAATGCTTAGGTGTTTCTTAGTCCACATTCACATCTGGGAGAGACAAAACAATTGATTTTGAAAAGATAACTATTCAGAGCACAAAAACCAAGCCTAAGGCGAGTATGTAAAATTGATGCTAGTCTCGAATAGGAATAATCAAGTAACTTATTATAATTAAAAGGAAAAATCACAGATCGCAAATTAAATTTTAAAAAAGAAGGGGAAATTGAATTCCTTACATCCAAACTTAGTGAATTCCAAGACGTGATTGAGGAAGGCAGAAAAGACTGCTGAAACTTAACAGTTCTACAAGGAATAAGTGAAAAATTTTCACTTGATCTTAGGTTAAAATGTGCACGTTCACCCACAGTATTGGGTAATAGCTCATTTGTTATTTGTCCTCACGGCTGTGTCCAACTAATCGGATGTCACAGATCATATAATTTGCAATTCTAGCTATAAACATTAATATCTCTGGAACGAGATGAGATATCGACAAGCAATAAACACCATTCATCCTCATTTCAAAAGAATTTCAAATGGGGTCTTAATTTTAATGACGAAAATTTCGTTTCATAGGGACTTTCAGTGATCAGTAATCAACGAAATAAAACTGTGCACCACACAGGCGCTTCCTATATTCGGCTTTGAAATCGGCGATTTAGTATTTTTAGGGGTTTTCCAAGTGAAATCCATTTTTCAGGGTGATTTTTAGACCATGAGGTACATTCTAAGGTGGAAAATTATTCACGGTTTGGTATCTTTTAGGGTATTTTTCGAGGTTTTCCGACGGTCACCCCTGCGCGTTTTACCTTGAAGAACCCCCGCACCGGGCTCGCTTGCATGTTTACTTCAAACTTTATTCACACTTCACGAAGTGTTTCCCGGGCCGTTTGTCTATTTAACGATCGACTTATTTACTAGAAATAAACTACAAATATTCCGATTAAGCGGCTCTTGCACAGACTTTCGCGGCAAAGTTTTGTCGGTTTACATGAGGTTGAGAGATTTCACATGTTGGGTTCACGGTGAAAAATATTGGTTCATTTCGGCAGTTCAATTTGAGTTCCACTTTGAGAAGAGTTCATTGAATGGATGCATGCACTTATTCACCTTAACTCGTATGGAAAACAATAACAACATAGAACTCCAAAAAATTCCTTTAAAACATTTGATACTCTCTATAAATAGGTCGAATGCATTCTAGATTATAACAGCCCTATACTGCATAATACTATTTCCCATATTGATTCAGTTTAGACACGTACCTTCGTAAGTTCACTTCACTTGAATGTCAGCTTCTGGTTCAGCAATACTTGTCCCGTTCACAGAGTTTAACAACAGTTTTGTATATATTACCTTTAGTTATATTCCTTTATTTTCCTTTGTATTTCTTTATAAGCTTTACGCCTAGCAATACGACAGTGAAACTCGGCCCGACTGGAGAGACACACGACTCGTTCAAAACAGCTCTCAAAGATTTTAGCGTGAACTTTGCGTCTCTTGACCGTATACTATTCTAAGGCTGTGTATGCAAATGTTGACATGAATAAAGGTCGTTGGGTTCGAGTCCCACTTGGGTCAGATATTTTTTCTCTTTCCCTCCTATGGCGTGTACACTTAGCACTACAGCTTACCACTTTACATCACATTCTCTATACTTACTAGTGCTACGCGGCAAACATGATTTCATATCATAACTACATATACATATATAATCGCCGTGACCCCATAAAACGCACCAATACACACGATTGCTCTCATCTGACTTGATAGCTCAGTTGGTAGAGCGGCAGACATGTAACCTGGAGGTCGTTGGGTTCGAGTCCCACTTGGGTCAGATATTTTTTCTCTTTCCCTCGTAGGGCGTGCACAGTTAGCACTACAGCTTACTACTTTACATCACATTCTCTATACTTACTAGTGCTACGCGGCAAACATGATTTCATATCATAACTACATATACATATATAATCGCCGTGACCCCATAAAACGCACCAATACACACGATTGCTCTCATCTGACTTGATAGCTCAGTTGGTAGAGCGCCAGACATGTAACCTGGAGGTCGTTGGGTTCGAGTCCCACTTGGGTCAGATATTTTTTCTCTTTCCCTCGTAGGGCGTGCACACTTAGCACTACAGCTTACCACTTTACATCACATTCTATATATTACTACCTTCGTTCTACAAACAACCGCAGTCTATTCGTTGACGCGTTGACATGAATAAAGTGTACTCTATATATTACTACCTTCGTTCTACAAACAACCGCAGTCCACTCGTTGACGCGATGACGCGTTGACATGATGAATAAAGTGTACTCTATATATTACTACCTTCGTTCTACAAGCAACTGCAGTCTACTCGTTGACGCGATGACGCGTTGACACGTTGACTCGACATTACTCTCTTAACTCTCTACGTTCATTGTGTATTCCACATAAGTTGACGCGTAGACGAGTTGACATTTCTACAATACAGCTTGCTGTGGTGGGGTATTCTGCAGTCGTTCCAAAAAACTACACTAGGAAAACTTTAGGGTCTCGTGTGACTAATCGGCATACATATCAAGCTTCAAAACGTTTTCAAAATAACAGTAAACGCGTAAAAGTTCTAAGATCACAGTCATAAACTTTACGGCATCACTCACAGGAATCGAGGCTGATATTTCTTGTATGCATTCTCATACACTGTCCTGCAAATACTGCACGCAAACTTCAGTTTAAAAAGTTCCTGCTCTCCAAAGAACCAGAGCAGCTCAAACAGGATACCATTCTGAGAAATCGACAGACAGCTGAAGAATGTTTTTCCAGTGCATGAAAGCTGATAGATACAACTAGTAAAAGCCGCCACTGTATGACTGTTCTACACTTCACGCTTCAATTCTTACGCGTGTTCGAATTGGATTATTGTAAAAACAAAGATTGATGACGTCAGGAACATGAAAGTCTATGAAGTCCATCAGACGGGGAGGGGGAGGAAGTGAGCAGACGACCTCGTACCGTCTGAAAATCAGGCTATTACAATATCCAGCTTTATGCATGTCACGCGCTCTGGTGTTTGCGTGATCATGTCAGGCGCTCTCGTTGGAGAGGGTGGAAGGGAAGGAAGGGAGAGAGATGGAATAAATTTGGGGGAGGGGAGGGGGGATTTTTAACAAACCCTAGTGGGGAAAAAATCACAGGGGAGCATTATCAAATTATTTATCTGGCTTATATCTCATTCGAACTTTCCCTAATAGTATTGTATACGCCTTCTATATAGTTGAGGCTAGCTGTACTTCTGATATGAATGGTAAACCATTCATTGAGGTTTCATTACCAAATTTGGTACAGCGCAAAATAAATAAGAAACAAAACAAATAACATCCAACATGTCCAAATGGGTTGCTTAATGTCCTCGTCCAGGATATCATAGAGGCCAGCTTTTCCCCCGCTCCACGGGTTGGGTGTAGTCATGTAATGTGTGCACAACGTGAAAACTAGCAGTGTGCATGAAAGCCGTGAAAAGAGCCTCTTGCTAGTTCATTCGCGAGAACACAAGCTTTTGTTAGATAGATTATAGATAGATACAGCCGATTGCACTGAAATATTCTGATTTCACCAAATATCCAAAATTACCAAATACCCAAATTTTCACAATGAAACTTCAAACCATGCGTATGGTGGCACAAAATGTCATGTTCACGAAAAAAATTCTCGTGCAAATTCCTGTACCCCAAATATTGTGAAAATGCAAATGATATGGTATATGCAAATTAATATATTGATATAGTTGGTGGAATCTCCGTAAGAAATAGCTTAAAAAGCAAAGCAAAGCCGTGAAAACGAGTCAGAAAGTTGAAATCTGACTCTGGCATTTTTCATTTATTTTATATATACTTGGGGAGGGGGTACCCTGCTAAGCTCGCTACGCGCCTAAAACTAGAGAGAGTGCGAGAAGTTAGAACCTCTGGTTCCTAGGGTAGGTTCCTAGACTTTTTTGTCATTATCCGGCATCGACCATCATCATCATCATTGTTGTTTTTTCGTTTGTTTTTTATTATATTTGGGGGGAGGAGGAGGAGTGATTGGACAATTTTGGATTTTTCCTGTTACTCATTGTCATATTACATAGGATATATTAAAACTCAATAAGATGTAACATGTTTATTGTTCCACTGCTTATGAAATGTTTCTCTTTTTTCTGATTATCGACTTTACAACTGGCTTTAGATACACTTTTTTGAATCTGACTGTGACATCTGCTCCCGATGGAACCTGTACATTTGTGTCTTTTACAGGTACCTGATACTAACCAGCTAATTGTGCACAGTACGAGTTTACAACAAAACATCCAGCCTTCGTTAGCTCTCACAATAATTCAAAGATTCGAACAAATCAAATTCGATGGCTCCGATGGAAGTCATTGCACTGTGAAATATCTAAACCACTACGGTCTTCGTATACATTTTATACTGACCAGAAAAAGAGTGGCCAAGCTGGAATTAATACGATAGATAAAATACACGAACTTCAGGAAAGCACCTGGGTTAGGTAAATGTTGCTGTGCCCTTTATAGAGACCCATTACTTTATTTGAACACAATGCTGACAACTATATTTACCTCTTATTAACCTCGTTTTCTCGGTCCGTACCGTAAGTCATGGACCGAGGTTTTCCCCTTTTTATGGCCCAAGCGCGAAGCGCGCCGAGCAAACGAGGTTAATAACATTTTTATTATATAGTTTCTTCATTTTCTTTGAGACCGGAAGTGGGCGGAAGGTCCGTACGGCAAGTTATGGACCGCAAATTTACTAATCATAGATTGCGACTTAGCTATATAATAATTTTCTTCAGTTTGCTTCAACAGCCGGTGCGAGTCTGACTGCCACACAAATAACAATTTAATATATCACATTAGCCAGTTAGCTACACTTCAGCTGAGTGTGCGCAAATGATCAGGGCAAGGGCGATGACACCCGCGACTTCCCATCCTTCTTCTGCCACACCGCGCACTTACTAACACACTCCACGAACTTAGCAGCGACAAAGAACGAGTCTGTAATTTCGAACGCGATTGAGTATATATTGTGTTTTGTATAGTTGAGCATGATTAGGCATATTCGTTCATGATAAAAGGTAATGTCTTCGCAAATCATCAAATTTCAAACCACAAATGGTTAGACCTTTTTGTCCTCTCGGAAAAAGATGATAAATTGTAGGTCTATCCGTGAATGATCATGAAGAGCCACCTTGTAACATTGCCACTGATCAATCGCACTGATGTTATTGTCATCGTTGTCGTTATTGTTGTTGCTATTGTTAATCTGTTTTTTTTAAACGTTAGACAAGTTGTCTCACGAGCACGCAGTTGGGGCCTTGGTAGCCTGCTTGTAGGATCTGGTTGATTTGGAGTCCCTGTGGTGGGAGAAAGGAGGGAGAAGGGGGAGAAAGAGAAAGGAAAGCCTGCGACAAGACCCTGTGGACGAACGAGAATTTCAAAAACACAGGATATTGTCGCAGACTCTACTTTCCCGCTCTCTTTCTCTTTCTCCCCCTTACTCCTGCTCTCTCCCACGGTCCCACCACAAGAACCCCAAATCAACCAGAGCCTGTAAACAGGCTTGGGCCTTGGACGAATGGCATCAAACTAGGCAAAACGCCTTTATTTACAAGCACTTGTTGCAGTTTGTATCGTTGACAGGATTCCAGATTTCATTGACGACAAACATAATCATGTAAATAGCGTAAAAGGGGAGTAAAGGGAGGGGTGTTTGGTAAAGACTGAGAGGAGAAAAGAGGGACCACCGTCCCCTTCTCTTATGCCGCTTCGCAGACTTCTAGTCTGATGCTTTTATTTAGTGCATGATAACTCGGTTGTGAACAAAGCTGGCTTGATTTTCGTCTATTTTTGCAAACTTCAACAGCTGTTATGGGGTTATTTAAAAAAACATTGGTTAGCGGCACTTTAAATCCAACGCATTTCGCCGCTAGCTAAGTAGCGAAAAGTTGTTGATTTCACTTTTGACCGTGAAAAGTTCTTTATGCAGATCAACTAGATCGATAGATCGACGATCCACGTGTTCTTCTGACTAACCCTAAATTAGTGAGCAATTGGATTTACCAAGGTTAGTTTTTTTAATATGTTGGGTTAGGGTTTGGATTAGTTCACAGGACCATTAAATAAACAACACTGTAATTCCTCTTCTAATCTAACCCTTACTTAGTATCCCCAATTGCTCGCTAATTTAGGGTTAGTCACTAGATCACGTGGAACGTGGCCCCTTAACCCCGTAAAATACCTGAGCTGCCGCTGCCGCTGCCGCTGCAGAGATTAACACGAAAACACTTATCCGAACCTACAGGAACAAAAATGTCAGTTAGCTGTCAGGATCGTTCTAGACGCCTCTTTGTTGGTGCTGCGCTCTGCTTTTGGCCATTTTCTTGGCGTTTTGTATTTGAATATTTCTTGAGTAACACGACACGGCTGGGAGCCTCTGCGCCAGCCAATGCCTAAGGAAGCTAGGGCGATACGCCTACAATGCTTTGAAAAGAGCAGTTCACTTCCATACGTTCGCCGCTAAAACTTAGCTTCCTAGTTTTCACGGTTCTTCATTCGCAAAGCTAGTTTCACGTTATGCACACATTACATGACTACACCCAACCCGTGGAGTAGGGGAATAGCTTGCCTCTACGGTACCACGAATCTCAATGAATGGTTTACCATTCATATCAGAAGTACAGGCAGCGTCAACTGACTATACAATACTATTAGGGAAAGTTCGAATGAGATATAAGCCGGATAAAAGATTGATTATTTTCCCACTAGGGTTTGTAACCCCCTCCCCCCCCCATTTATTTCATTTATCTCCCTTCCCTTCCTCCCACCCTCTCCAACAAGAGCGCGTGACATGACCTCGCAAACACCAGAGCGCTAGCTGACATGCATAAAGCTCTTGAACTGCTGCCTACAAAAACACGAAATGCAATCCAAACAGTATTTCTTTGCAGCTAGGTATGTTTTAATGCATTTCCTGTATTAAGCGGTCAAAAGCCATTCGATCAATGCAAGAATCGTTATTATTCCATCATGTCTGGAAGCTGACCCGCCGAACAGTTAATTGGTCAGTTGTGACCTTGGATTACAACAATTGAAGAGGGCAACGTAGAAGGAAGAAAACTTAGTAAAAATCGATTTTCTAGCAATGGGTTTAAAAGGTAAGTTCATTCAACTCTTTTGAGTTGTGTTTATTGTTAAAAATTGCTGGTTCGATAGGTTTCTGCTCGAGATTTTGCACTATTGTCGAAGAGTAAGACTTGACTGTTTACAAATTCATGTTGTCATTTCGTCGAAATTCACACCGCTCGTGTGAAGCACAGAGAAGATAACCCAAACTAATTCTCATATATGTTTTAGATCAATGCTAACTTGTATCAAAAACGAGGCTTCAATGAATTCTGAATTACACCACATATAGAATTTATTTTTCAAAAAAGTTCTCTGAAATAAGGTTTTCAAATTAGCAAACTACAGCGTATTTAAGTGGGCTCTCAGGATCTTGAAAATAAAGCTAAAATCTAATTATTGCACTCAAACAGTTGATCAATACTTTCTAAACAAATATCCGAATTCGAAAAATACGAAGCTCCTTTAGCGTTTGTACAGGGCAAGGTTAGAGAGACCGGTAAAATCACTTTTATTTCAGGCTGTCTCTGACTCACGCTGGCCGTAAACGTTTTTTATTTTTTCTCAAAGTTAAATACATTTTTGAACGAAAGAATCCCAGCCGTTATGTAATGACGAAATTCAGCATATGTATATATATAAGGGAACATAAAAACGGCCGTTATATAAAATATGACGAAATTCAGCATCTGTATATATATATATAAGGGAACATAAATATCTTGGATTTTAGTTTTAGTTTAGTTCCAAGTATTTTTAAATTTGTACTTAGCATTGAAAAAGGCCGAAGGCCGAAACGTCTGATTAAATTTATGGACCAGTGAGGAGTTCGTCGAGTCACTTCATTTTACTATTTAATCTACTCTTCAAGTGTACAAGCGTCTTGTATCCAGTTGGATCCTCCTAGCTAGCGACATCATCGTTGGAAAGCCAAGTTTACTTTATTCATTCCTATATATATATACAGTCGTTGCCGTTAATGTTGTCCTGGACATATGCACATATGGATTTATAGCCTTTGTTCAGTTCGCACCTTTTACACAAAGAACGGTAATCATCCGAGAACGCGCCCTTTGTATTTGGTAACAAAGAGCCACGGTGGTCTAATGGTTAACGCTCTTGCTTACCAGTTCGAAAGCCCCGAGTTCAAGTCTCAGTATTGGCATTTTTGTTACTGCGAAGAGTTTTTCATTTCTTTTTCCCCTTTTTTTCTGACTGAATTCCTTAAAAGCTTTTATTTCAAACGTGACAACAAGAACGGAGTTCTTTTTAACCTTTGAAATGCCGAGGACACCTATCATCCACATATATTTTATTAAGGGATGTTCGGACATTTCTTTTGCAAAAACTTCGACTGCCGCAGGGAATGTAGTATTTTGATCATCGACATCGTCCATGGCGTAGCTTCAAAAGTTTGTTATCGTTTGTCAAACACTCATAAACCTTACGCCGAGTACACGGCTTTAATTCCATGTGAGTTCTTTTCCTTCACAAAGAAGAAAACTTCGTCAACTTATGCAAGCATTACTATGGGTTTCAAAGAGAATTCTGGACAATTTCTGGACTACCGTATATTTTCAAAACTGTCCGCTCCGTGTCTCGCGGCCGATGTTTTCGAAATCTCGAGGGAAAAAAATGACGTCGCTCGCTCAGTCTGCCTAAGTTCAGAAAATCAGTACGAATGAAATTAATAACACTTGCTAAAATCGCTTCCTACTTCTAAACAAAGATATAATACTTTGAATCAGTGGGTATCTAGCATTTTCAAAACTGTTTCTGGTATATACATGTAAGCCCTGCACAGTGTAAGAAAAACAAATTACGCTTTTTCAAACCCACAACCATCAACAGAATCGCTACACCGTTCTAAACGAAAATAGCGTAATTTGGGCGTACTCAGTCAGTGCTGGTATAATTATCTACTTTGAAAGTCTGGGAAAAGTTGAGACCGTTTCAGGTTGAAAGTATTATTTTAGCTACATCGTCCGTTCTTATCCAATATAAAAAAAGAAACTGCAAAAAGAAACATATGTAAACAAAACCAAAAAGACAAGAAAAAAAAATACGATGCCGATACTGAGACTTGAACTCGGGGCTTCGAACTGGTAAGCAAGAGCGTTAACCATTAGACCACCGTGGCTCTTTGTGACCAAATACAAAGGGCGCGTTCACTGCTGATTACCGTTCTTTATGTAAAAGGTGCGAACTGAACAAAGGCTATAAATCAATATGTGGATATGTCTAGGACAACATTAACGGCAACGACTGTATACGTATACATATATATATATATATATATATACAGCCGTTTGCAAAAATTCTGACCCCCTTACCACATATAAATATATATCAAACATATATCTAACATTATGGGATGTAATTGCTGATATTTTTTTCAAGTTGCCTATCATCAAGGGCTTCAGAAAAAAATATAGGAAGAGGTATCCCATAATGTTTGATACATTTTTTATATATATTTATATATGGTGAGGGCGGTCAGAATTTTTGCAAACGGCTGTATATATATATATATATATATATATATATACAGTCGTTGCCGTTAATGTTGTCCTAGACATATGCACATATGGATTTATAGCCTTTGTTCAGTTCGCACCTTTTACATAAAGAACGGTAATCAGCCGTGAACGCGCCCTTTGTATTTGGTAACAAAAGAGCCTACACGGTGGTCTATTGAAATGGTTAACGCTCTTGCTTTCCAGTTCGAAGCCCGGAGTTCAAGCTCAGTATCGGCATCGCGTCTTTTTTATTACTCCGAAGATTTTTTTCATTTCTTTTTCCCCTTTTTTTTCTTCTGACTGCATTCCCTAAAAGCTTTTATTTCAAACGTGACTACAAGAACGGAGTTCTTTTTAACCTTTGAAATGTCTAGGACACCTATCATCAACATATATTTTATTAAGGGATGTTCGAACATTTCTTTTGCAAAAGTATCGACTGCCGCAGGGAATGTAGTATTTTGATACCTCTTCCTATATTTTTTTCTGAAGCCCTTGATGATAGGCAACTTGAAAAAAATATCAGCAATGACATCCCATAATGTTAGATATATGTTTGATATATATTTATATATGGTAAGGGGGTCAGAATTTATGGAAATTGCTGTATATATATATATATATATATATATAGCTAAGGTTCAGTCTGAAATCTCGGTTCTGCACTGATGAGCTCACAAAGAGCGAAACAGTACTGTCTGCAGATTGAATATATATATATATATATATATACTGAAACAAAAAAACTCTGCAAAAGACTTACATATATCATATATTTATATCCTTTATATTTCCATCAAATTTTCTTGACAGTTGTTGCTTTGATAGGCACAACGAAAGATAATAGGCTTTGTTTTCCTTTGTGTTTGACGGTAACGAAGTAGCAAGTTCAACCGTGATTTTGGCCTGCAATGTTTTGATCACACATTTTCAAGAGCAAAAGCGGTAGCCGGTCAGTCGCCTTTCTTTTGTTGCTCAATAATCTAACGCGTTTACTGATCCCGGGGCAAAATGTGTCACGAGAGGAAAATGAGTTATTTTGTATCTTTTTATACAGAAATGACTTTAAAGTATATCCGCATCGTTATTGCAAGAAAATTGCGGCTTTTGAACTGATCCAAAATACCCGTGTTGAACCTAAATAATTAGCTTTTTTTTTTTTATTAGTACGACCACACTAATTTTTGCACCCATAATTTAATAATATAGAAATGAACGAAGGATATTTTAGTTTTTATTTCGTGAAAAAACGGTGCAGCGTTTAATGTTCTCGATTGAAACTCAGAAGCCACTTTGCGAATTTAAACAAAATGTCATAAGTTTTAAGATTTTTGCCTGATTCTGCTCAAATGTTCACAAATAGTACACAATTTATTGATACAACTGATAATGTCAAAATCTTGCCCTACAATTCACGTAATTGTGACGTAAGTGAACCCCACTTTTTTGACATTTTGAGCCATTACTCGAAATCTGGTCGAATGATTTCTTTCTTGAAAACAACACAAAATTGGTCTCTGAATTTCTCACCACCTTACTAACGTTATCAAAGTTGAAATGACCGTAGCTTTCTGTCAATAGAAGTGATTAGAATCCAAACTGATTAAAAGTATTCCCCAAAGCTTACAAAATCTTGATGCCAAATATAAACAGAAAAAGGTTGTGAATAGTTCTAGTTTCGAGAGTAAAAAAGTCGAAAAATGGCAAAACCTCGAAATCTACAAATTTCAGATTTCCTAAAAAAAAACTCCAGAAAGTTTTAAAAAGGTTGTGAGCATTAAATTCAATCATTCATAAGAATAATACACAAAATCCTATCGCTGAAAATGACTACAATTTTCAAAGTGGAGAAATCAGAGCAAAATGTTTTGGAGAGTGTTTTGTTTACATCTAGAGCGGCCACGGCTGACTGACGGAATATGCACGTGCATTCAAAAGTTTACAAATTATCGTAATGACTAGGAGGTACAATGCACAGCCAGTTTCTAACAATTTATACATATTTCTACAGAAATTAGTTATCCCTTGTATCCCCTGGTCATTATGATAATTTATCGACTTTTGAATGCACGTGCCTATTAGTCAGCCGTGGCCGCTCTTGATGTAAACGAAGCACTATGTAAAACCTCGGCTCTGATGTGCTCCTCTTTGAAAAATTATATCTCCAATTGTAGATATTTCTCAGCGATAAGATTTGGTGTATTACTCTTATGGAAGATTGAATTTATAGCTCAGAAACGTTAAAAAAGTTCTCTTGAGCGGCTTTTTAGAAAACCTGAAATTTGTTGATTTTTTGCAATTTTTCCACTTTTCTAGCACACTTTTGTTACACACTTTTGTTTGCTATCAAGATTTACTAAGCTTTGGGAAATACTTTTAACCAGCTTGGATTCTAATCACTCCGTTGACAGAAAGCTACGGTCCTTTCAATTTTGACAACGTTAGTAAGGTGAGAAATTCAGAGCCCAATTTTTGGCCAATTCCGCCCAAGGGATTTCGATAAAATTTGCACTGTGTATGTGTGTTATAAGTTTGAACAGTTTCCAGTTGTTTGAAAAAAATCGTTCGACTAGATTTCGAGTACTGCCGGCTCAAAATGTCAAAAAAGTGGGGTTGACTTACGACACAATACGTCATTAGTATGTGTGATCGGGTCAAATTTTCACACTATCAGTTGTATCTGTAAATTGTGTACTAGCTGTTTGTGAAGATTTGAGCAGAATTTGGCAAAAATCTTAAAAGTTATGACATTTTGTTTAAATTCTTGAAGTGGCTTCGGAGCTCGAGTTAAAGTTAAACGTGTCGAGTTAAAGCCCTAGCCAGAAATCATTTATTTGGGCGCAGTAAAGTGTCTTAAATCTTGTTCAACCATTTTTAGGCGATTTATGGTCGTAGTATTGCTTTAAAAAGCATTACAAATCCTTGAAATGACGTCAATTAAGGGCGTTAAGCAAATGAGTTGTCCTAAAGTCGCAGAAATGCTAGTCAGTGGTACTCATCTAAGGGCCTGTTTACATGACATGCACGTTTAATCCCGCGGCGATATTTCTTATCAAATTTCTTTATAGTTGGATTATGATCATTCTCTGTAAAAAGTGTAATGTTATGAGGGATAAAGTCATACACAAAATAACTCATTTTCAACTCGTGACACATCTTGCCCCGGGAGCAGTAAACGCGTCATGTATACCGGCCCTTAGATTATTGTGCAACTAACTAAAGAAAGGCGATTAACCGGCTACCGCTTTTGCTCTTGAAAATGTGTGATCAAAACATTGCAGGCCAAAATCACGGTTGAACTTGCTACTTCGTTACCGTCAAACACAAAGGAAAACAAAGCCTATTATGTCTCTTTGTGTCTACCAAAGCAACAACTGTCAAGAAAGTGTGATGGAAATATAAAGGATATATATATATGATATATGTAAGTCTTTTGCAGAGTTTTTTTGTTTCAGTGTATATATATATATGAGGCATGTCAACACAAAAGGCGCCTTAGCAAGGTACACTCTTTTTGTGTTAACATGCCTCATCTTGTGTGGAATTCTCGATTTCCTCAGTTTAAAGCGCTGATAACTGATAGTCTAGGTTTCAATGGTTGTAAAATGACACTTGCTTCCATGTATAGCCTTTCTATCCCATAATTTCCTTGTTTGAGATTTGGAATTTTTCGAGATTTTCTACCTTATCACCTTTTTCCAGTTGATCAACTAAAAGTGACATTTTGGGGTGTTTCCAATGCCCAGGTGCGGCTAAAATGCAGTCAACAGTTGTTCTATAGACAAAGACGGTTCTTTTGCTGGAAACCGCATTAAAATCCATCAAGATGTCGAGCAACAGCGGCCAGTTGAAACTGAAACGGTGCACATATTGAGGCATGTCAACACAAAAGGCGCCTTAGCAAGGTACACTCTTTTTGTGTTAACATGCCTCATCTTGTGTGGAATTCTCGATTTCCTCAGTTTAAAGCGCTGATAACTGATAGTCTAGGTTTCAATGGTTGTAAAATGACACTTGCTTCCATGTATAGCCTTTCTATCCCATAATTTCCTTGTTTGAGATTTGGAATTTTTCGAGATTTTCTACCTTATCACCTTTTTCCAGTTGATCAACTAAAAGTGACATTTTGGGGTGTTTCCAATGCCCAGGTGCGGCTAAAACGCAGTCAACAGTTGTTCTATAGACAAAGACGGTTCTTTTGCTGCAAACCGCATTAAAATCCATCAAGATGTCGAGCAACAGCGGCCAGTTGAAACTGAAACGGTGCACATTTTGACGCATGTCAACACAAAATGCGCCTTAGCAAGGTACACTCTTTTTGTGTTAACATGCCTCATCTTTTGTGGAATTCTCGATTTCCTCAGTTTAAAGCGCTGATAACTGATAGTCTAGGTTTCAATGGTTGTAAAATGACACTTGCTTCCATGTATAGCCTTTCTATCCCATAATTTCCTTGTTTGAGATTTGGAATTTTTCGAGATTTTCTACCTTATCACCTTTTTCCAGTTGATCAACTAAAAGTGACATTTTGGGGTGTTTCCAATGCCCAGGTGCGGCTAAAACGCAGTCAACAGTTGTTCTATAGACAAAGACGGTTCTTTTGCTGCAAACCGCATTAAAATCCATCAAGATGTCGAGCAACAGCGGCCAGTTGAAACTGAAACGGTGCACATATTGAGGCATGTCAACACAAAAGGCGCCTTAGCAAGGTACACTCTTTTTGTGTTAACATGCCTCATCTTGTGTGGAATTCTCGATTTCCTCAGTTTAAAGCGCTGATAACTGATAGTCTAGGTTTCAATGGTTGTAAAATGACACTTGCTTCCATGTATAGCCTTTCTATCCCATAATTTCCTTGTTTGAGATTTGGAATTTTTCGAGATTTTCTACCTTATCACCTTTTTCCAGTTGATCAACTAAAAGTGACATTTTGGGGTGTTTCCAATGCCCAGGTGCGGCTAAAATGCAGTCAACAGTTGTTCTATAGACAAAGACGGTTCTTTTGCTGGAAACCGCATTAAAATCCATCAAGATGTCGAGCAACAGCGGCCAGTTGAAACTGAAACGGTGCACATATTGAGGCATGTCAACACAAAAGGCGCCTTAGCAAGGTACACTCTTTTTGTGTTAACATGCCTCATCTTGTGTGGAATTCTCGATTTCCTCAGTTTAAAGCGCTGATAACTGATAGTCTAGGTTTCAATGGTTGTAAAATGACACTTGCTTCCATGTATAGCCTTTCTATCCCATAATTTCCTTGTTTGAGATTTGGAATTTTTCGAGATTTTCTACCTTATCACCTTTTTCCAGTTGATCAACTAAAAGTGACATTTTGGGGTGTTTCCAATGCCCAGGTGCGGCTAAAACGCAGTCAACAGTTGTTCTATAGACAAAGACGGTTCTTTTGCTGCAAACCGCATTAAAATCCATCAAGATGTCGAGCAACAGCGGCCAGTTGAAACTGAAACGGTGCACATTTTGACGCATGTCAACACAAAAGGCGCCTTAGCAAGGTACACTCTTTTTGTGTTAACATGCCTCATCTTTTGTGGAATTCTCGATTTCCTCAGTTTAAAGCGCTGATAACTGATAGTCTAGGTTTCAATGGTTGTAAAATGACACTTGCTTCCATGTATAGCCTTTCTATCCCATAATTTCCTTGTTTGAGATTTGGAATTTTTCGAGATTTTCTACCTTATCACCTTTTTCCAGTTGATCAACTAAAAGTGACATTTTGGGGTGTTTCCAATGCCCAGGTGCGGCTAAAACGCAGTCAACAGTTGTTCTATAGACAAAGACGGTTCTTTTGCTGCAAACCGCATTAAAATCCATCAAGATGTCGAGCAACAGCGGCCAGTTGAAACTGAAACGGTGCACATATTGAGGCATGTCAACACAAAAGGCGCCTTAGCAAGGTACACTCTTTTTGTGTTAACATGCCTCATCTTGTGTGGAATTCTCGATTTCCTCAGTTTAAAGCGCTGATAACTGATAGTCTAGGTTTCAATGGTTGTAAAATGACACTTGCTTCCATGTATAGCCTTTCTATCCCATAATTTCCTTGTTTGAGATTTGGAATTTTTCGAGATTTTCTACCTTATCACCTTTTTCCAGTTGATCAACTAAAAGTGACATTTTGGGGTGTTTCCAATGCCCAGGTGCGGCTAAAACGCAGTCAACAGTTGTTCTATAGACAAAGACGGTTCTTTTGCTGCAAACCGCATTAAAATCCATCAAGATGTCGAGCAACAGCGGCCAGTTGAAACTGAAACGGTGCACATATTGAGGCATGTCAACACAAAAGGCGCCTTAGCAAGGTACACTCTTTTTGTGTTAACATGCCTCATCTTGTGTGGAATTCTCGATTTCCTCAGTTTAAAGCGCTGATAACTGATAGTCTAGGTTTCAATGGTTGTAAAATGACACTTGCTTCCATGTATAGCCTTTCTATCCCATAATTTCCTTGTTTGAGATTTGGAATTTTTCGAGATTTTCTACCTTATCACCTTTTTCCAGTTGATCAACTAAAAGTGACATTTTGGGGTGTTTCCAATGCCCAGGTGCGGCTAAAATGCAGTCAACAGTTGTTCTATAGACAAAGACGGTTCTTTTGCTGGAAACCGCATTAAAATCCATCAAGATGTCGAGCAACAGCGGCCAGTTGAAACTGAAACGGTGCACATATTGAGGCATGTCAACACAAAAGGCGCCTTAGCAAGGTACACTCTTTTTGTGTTAACATGCCTCATCTTGTGTGGAATTCTCGATTTCCTCAGTTTAAAGCGCTGATAACTGATAGTCTAGGTTTCAATGGTTGTAAAATGACACTTGCTTCCATGTATAGCCTTTCTATCCCATAATTTCCTTGTTTGAGATTTGGAATTTTTCGAGATTTTCTACCTTATCACCTTTTTCCAGTTGATCAACTAAAAGTGACATTTTGGGGTGTTTCCAATGCCCAGGTGCGGCTAAAACGCAGTCAACAGTTGTTCTATAGACAAAGACGGTTCTTTTGCTGCAAACCGCATTAAAATCCATCAAGATGTCGAGCAACAGCGGCCAGTTGAAACTGAAACGGTGCACATTTTGACGCATGTCAACACAAAAGGCGCCTTAGCAAGGTACACTCTTTTTGTGTTAACATGCCTCATCTTTTGTGGAATTCTCGATTTCCTCAGTTTAAAGCGCTGATAACTGATAGTCTAGGTTTCAATGGTTGTAAAATGACACTTGCTTCCATGTATAGCCTTTCTATCCCATAATTTCCTTGTTTGAGATTTGGAATTTTTCGAGATTTTCTACCTTATCACCTTTTTCCAGTTGATCAACTAAAAGTGACATTTTGGGGTGTTTCCAATGCCCAGGTGCGGCTAAAACGCAGTCAACAGTTGTTCTATAGACAAAGACGGTTCTTTTGCTGCAAACCGCATTAAAATCCATCAAGATGTCGAGCAACAGCGGCCAGTTGAAACTGAAACGGTGCACATATTGAGGCATGTCAACACAAAAGGCGCCTTAGCAAGGTACACTCTTTTTGTGTTAACATGCCTCATCTTGTGTGGAATTCTCGATTTCCTCAGTTTAAAGCGCTGATAACTGATAGTCTAGGTTTCAATGGTTGTAAAATGACACTTGCTTCCATGTATAGCCTTTCTATCCCATAATTTCCTTGTTTGAGATTTGGAATTTTTCGAGATTTTCTACCTTATCACCTTTTTCCAGTTGATCAACTAAAAGTGACATTTTGGGGTGTTTCCAATGCCCAGGTGCGGCTAAAACGCAGTCAACAGTTGTTCTATAGACAAAGACGGTTCTTTTGCTGCAAACCGCATTAAAATCCATCAAGATGTCGAGCAACAGCGGCCAGTTGAAACTGAAACGGTGCACATATTGAGGCATGTCAACACAAAAGGCGCCTTAGCAAGGTACACTCTTTTTGTGTTAACATGCCTCATCTTGTGTGGAATTCTCGATTTCCTCAGTTTAAAGCGCTGATAACTGATAGTCTAGGTTTCAATGGTTGTAAAATGACACTTGCTTCCATGTATAGCCTTTCTATCCCATAATTTCCTTGTTTGAGATTTGGAATTTTTCGAGATTTTCTACCTTATCACCTTTTTCCAGTTGATCAACTAAAAGTGACATTTTGGGGTGTTTCCAATGCCCAGGTGCGGCTAAAATGCAGTCAACAGTTGTTCTATAGACAAAGACGGTTCTTTTGCTGGAAACCGCATTAAAATCCATCAAGATGTCGAGCAACAGCGGCCAGTTGAAACTGAAACGGTGCACATATTGAGGCATGTCAACACAAAAGGCGCCTTAGCAAGGTACACTCTTTTTGTGTTAACATGCCTCATCTTGTGTGGAATTCTCGATTTCCTCAGTTTAAAGCGCTGATAACTGATAGTCTAGGTTTCAATGGTTGTAAAATGACACTTGCTTCCATGTATAGCCTTTCTATCCCATAATTTCCTTGTTTGAGATTTGGAATTTTTCGAGATTTTCTACCTTATCACCTTTTTCCAGTTGATCAACTAAAAGTGACATTTTGGGGTGTTTCCAATGCCCAGGTGCGGCTAAAACGCAGTCAACAGTTGTTCTATAGACAAAGACGGTTCTTTTGCTGCAAACCGCATTAAAATCCATCAAGATGTCGAGCAACAGCGGCCAGTTGAAACTGAAACGGTGCACATATTGAGGCATGTCAACACAAAAGGCGCCTTAGCAAGGTACACTCTTTTTGTGTTAACATGCCTCATCTTGTGTGGAATTCTCGATTTCCTCAGTTTAAAGCGCTGATAACTGATAGTCTAGGTTTCAATGGTTGTAAAATGACACTTGCTTCCATGTATAGCCTTTCTATCCCATAATTTCCTTGTTTGAGATTTGGAATTTTTCGAGATTTTCTACCTTATCACCTTTTTCCAGTTGATCAACTAAAAGTGACATTTTGGGGTGTTTCCAATGCCCAGGTGCGGCTAAAATGCAGTCAACAGTTGTTCTATAGACAAAGACGGTTCTTTTGCTGGAAACCGCATTAAAATCCATCAAGATGTCGAGCAACAGCGGCCAGTTGAAACTGAAACGGTGCACATATTGAGGCATGTCAACACAAAAGGCGCCTTAGCAAGGTACACTCTTTTTGTGTTAACATGCCTCATCTTGTGTGGAATTCTCGATTTCCTCAGTTTAAAGCGCTGATAACTGATAGTCTAGGTTTCAATGGTTGTAAAATGACACTTGCTTCCATGTATAGCCTTTCTATCCCATAATTTCCTTGTTTGAGATTTGGAATTTTTCGAGATTTTCTACCTTATCACCTTTTTCCAGTTGATCAACTAAAAGTGACATTTTGGGGTGTTTCCAATGCCCAGGTGCGGCTAAAACGCAGTCAACAGTTGTTCTATAGACAAAGACGGTTCTTTTGCTGCAAACCGCATTAAAATCCATCAAGATGTCGAGCAACAGCGGCCAGTTGAAACTGAAACGGTGCACATTTTGACGCATGTCAACACAAAAGGCGCCTTAGCAAGGTACACTCTTTTTGTGTTAACATGCCTCATCTTTTGTGGAATTCTCGATTTCCTCAGTTTAAAGCGCTGATAACTGATAGTCTAGGTTTCAATGGTTGTAAAATGACACTTGCTTCCATGTATAGCCTTTCTATCCCATAATTTCCTTGTTTGAGATTTGGAATTTTTCGAGATTTTCTACCTTATCACCTTTTTCCAGTTGATCAACTAAAAGTGACATTTTGGGGTGTTTCCAATGCCCAGGTGCGGCTAAAACGCAGTCAACAGTTGTTCTATAGACAAAGACGGTTCTTTTGCTGCAAATCGCATTAAAATCCATCAAGATGTCGAGCAACAGCGGCCAGTTGAAACTGAAACGGTGCACATATTGAGGCATGTCAACACAAAAGGCGCCTTAGCAAGGTACACTCTTTTTGTGTTAACATGCCTCATCTTGTGTGGAATTCTCGATTTCCTCAGTTTAAAGCGCTGATAACTGATAGTCTAGGTTTCAATGGTTGTAAAATGACACTTGCTTCCATGTATAGCCTTTCTATCCCATAATTTCCTTGTTTGAGATTTGGAATTTTTCGAGATTTTCTACCTTATCACCTTTTTCCAGTTGATCAACTAAAAGTGACATTTTGGGGTGTTTCCAATGCCCAGGTGCGGCTAAAACGCAGTCAACAGTTGTTCTATAGACAAAGACGGTTCTTTTGCTGCAAACCGCATTAAAATCCATCAAGATGTCGAGCAACAGCGGCCAGTTGAAACTGAAACGGTGCACATATTGAGGCATGTCAACACAAAAGGCGCCTTAGCAAGGTACACTCTTTTTGTGTTAACATGCCTCATCTTGTGTGGAATTCTCGATTTCCTCAGTTTAAAGCGCTGATAACTGATAGTCTAGGTTTCAATGGTTGTAAAATGACACTTGCTTCCATGTATAGCCTTTCTATCCCATAATTTCCTTGTTTGAGATTTGGAATTTTTCGAGATTTTCTACCTTATCACCTTTTTCCAGTTGATCAACTAAAAGTGACATTTTGGGGTGTTTCCAATGCCCAGGTGCGGCTAAAATGCAGTCAACAGTTGTTCTATAGACAAAGACGGTTCTTTTGCTGGAAACCGCATTAAAATCCATCAAGATGTCGAGCAACAGCGGCCAGTTGAAACTGAAACGGTGCACATATTGAGGCATGTCAACACAAAAGGCGCCTTAGCAAGGTACACTCTTTTTGTGTTAACATGCCTCATCTTGTGTGGAATTCTCGATTTCCTCAGTTTAAAGCGCTGATAACTGATAGTCTAGGTTTCAATGGTTGTAAAATGACACTTGCTTCCATGTATAGCCTTTCTATCCCATAATTTCCTTGTTTGAGATTTGGAATTTTTCGAGATTTTCTACCTTATCACCTTTTTCCAGTTGATCAACTAAAAGTGACATTTTGGGGTGTTTCCAATGCCCAGGTGCGGCTAAAACGCAGTCAACAGTTGTTCTATAGACAAAGACGGTTCTTTTGCTGCAAACCGCATTAAAATCCATCAAGATGTCGAGCAACAGCGGCCAGTTGAAACTGAAACGGTGCACATTTTGACGCATGTCAACACAAAAGGCGCCTTAGCAAGGTACACTCTTTTTGTGTTAACATGCCTCATCTTTTGTGGAATTCTCGATTTCCTCAGTTTAAAGCGCTGATAACTGATAGTCTAGGTTTCAATGGTTGTAAAATGACACTTGCTTCCATGTATAGCCTTTCTATCCCATAATTTCCTTGTTTGAGATTTGGAATTTTTCGAGATTTTCTACCTTATCACCTTTTTCCAGTTGATCAACTAAAAGTGACATTTTGGGGTGTTTCCAATGCCCAGGTGCGGCTAAAACGCAGTCAACAGTTGTTCTATAGACAAAGACGGTTCTTTTGCTGCAAACCGCATTAAAATCCATCAAGATGTCGAGCAACAGCGGCCAGTTGAAACTGAAACGGTGCACATATTGAGGCATGTCAACACAAAAGGCGCCTTAGCAAGGTACACTCTTTTTGTGTTAACATGCCTCATCTTGTGTGGAATTCTCGATTTCCTCAGTTTAAAGCGCTGATAACTGATAGTCTAGGTTTCAATGGTTGTAAAATGACACTTGCTTCCATGTATAGCCTTTCTATCCCATAATTTCCTTGTTTGAGATTTGGAATTTTTCGAGATTTTCTACCTTATCACCTTTTTCCAGTTGATCAACTAAAAGTGACATTTTGGGGTGTTTCCAATGCCCAGGTGCGGCTAAAATGCAGTCAACAGTTGTTCTATAGACAAAGACGGTTCTTTTGCTGCAAACCGCATTAAAATCCATCAAGATGTCGAGCAACAGCGGCCAGTTGAAACTGAAACGGTGCACATATTGAGGCATGTCAACACAAAAGGCGCCTTAGCAAGGTACACTCTTTTTGTGTTAACATGCCTCATCTTGTGTGGAATTCTCGATTTCCTCAGTTTAAAGCGCTGATAACTGATAGTCTAGGTTTCAATGGTTGTAAAATGACACTTGCTTCCATGTATAGCCTTTCTATCCCATAATTTCCTTGTTTGAGATTTGGAATTTTTCGAGATTTTCTACCTTATCACCTTTTTCCAGTTGATCAACTAAAAGTGACATTTTGGGGTGTTTCCAATGCCCAGGTGCGGCTAAAATGCAGTCAACAGTTGTTCTATAGACAAAGACGGTTCTTTTGCTGGAAACCGCATTAAAATCCATCAAGATGTCGAGCAACAGCGGCCAGTTGAAACTGAAACGGTGCACATATTGAGGCATGTCAACACAAAAGGCGCCTTAGCAAGGTACACTCTTTTTGTGTTAACATGCCTCATCTTGTGTGGAATTCTCGATTTCCTCAGTTTAAAGCGCTGATAACTGATAGTCTAGGTTTCAATGGTTGTAAAATGACACTTGCTTCCATGTATAGCCTTTCTATCCCATAATTTCCTTGTTTGAGATTTGGAATTTTTCGAGATTTTCTACCTTATCACCTTTTTCCAGTTGATCAACTAAAAGTGACATTTTGGGGTGTTTCCAATGCCCAGGTGCGGCTAAAACGCAGTCAACAGTTGTTCTATAGACAAAGACGGTTCTTTTGCTGCAAACCGCATTAAAATCCATCAAGATGTCGAGCAACAGCGGCCAGTTGAAACTGAAACGGTGCACATATTGAGGCATGTCAACACAAAAGGCGCCTTAGCAAGGTACACTCTTTTTGTGTTAACATGCCTCATCTTGTGTGGAATTCTCGATTTCCTCAGTTTAAAGCGCTGATAACTGATAGTCTAGGTTTCAATGGTTGTAAAATGACACTTGCTTCCATGTATAGCCTTTCTATCCCATAATTTCCTTGTTTGAGATTTGGAATTTTTCGAGATTTTCTACCTTATCACCTTTTTCCAGTTGATCAACTAAAAGTGACATTTTGGGGTGTTTCCAATGCCCAGGTGCGGCTAAAACGCAGTCAACAGTTGTTCTATAGACAAAGACGGTTCTTTTGCTGCAAACCGCATTAAAATCCATCAAGATGTCGAGCAACAGCGGCCAGTTGAAACTGAAACGGTGCACATATTGAGGCATGTCAACACAAAAGGCGCCTTAGCAAGGTACACTCTTTTTGTGTTAACATGCCTCATCTTGTGTGGAATTCTCGATTTCCTCAGTTTAAAGCGCTGATAACTGATAGTCTAGGTTTCAATGGTTGTAAAATGACACTTGCTTCCATGTATAGCCTTTCTATCCCATAATTTCCTTGTTTGAGATTTGGAATTTTTCGAGATTTTCTACCTTATCACCTTTTTCCAGTTGATCAACTAAAAGTGACATTTTGGGGTGTTTCCAATGCCCAGGTGCGGCTAAAACGCAGTCAACAGTTGTTCTATAGACAAAGACGGTTCTTTTGCTGCAAACCGCATTAAAATCCATCAAGATGTCGAGCAACAGCGGCCAGTTGAAACTGAAACGGTGCACATATTGAGGCATGTCAACACAAAAGGCGCCTTAGCAAGGTACACTCTTTTTGTGTTAACATGCCTCATCTTGTGTGGAATTCTCGATTTCCTCAGTTTAAAGCGCTGATAACTGATAGTCTAGGTTTCAATGGTTGTAAAATGACACTTGCTTCCATGTATAGCCTTTCTATCCCATAATTTCCTTGTTTGAGATTTGGAATTTTTCGAGATTTTCTACCTTATCACCTTTTTCCAGTTGATCAACTAAAAGTGACATTTTGGGGTGTTTCCAATGCCCAGGTGCGGCTAAAATGCAGTCAACAGTTGTTCTATAGACAAAGACGGTTCTTTTGCTGGAAACCGCATTAAAATCCATCAAGATGTCGAGCAACAGCGGCCAGTTGAAACTGAAACGGTGCACATATTGAGGCATGTCAACACAAAAGGCGCCTTAGCAAGGTACACTCTTTTTGTGTTAACATGCCTCATCTTGTGTGGAATTCTCGATTTCCTCAGTTTAAAGCGCTGATAACTGATAGTCTAGGTTTCAATGGTTGTAAAATGACACTTGCTTCCATGTATAGCCTTTCTATCCCATAATTTCCTTGTTTGAGATTTGGAATTTTTCGAGATTTTCTACCTTATCACCTTTTTCCAGTTGATCAACTAAAAGTGACATTTTGGGGTGTTTCCAATGCCCAGGTGCGGCTAAAACGCAGTCAACAGTTGTTCTATAGACAAAGACGGTTCTTTTGCTGCAAACCGCATTAAAATCCATCAAGATGTCGAGCAACAGCGGCCAGTTGAAACTGAAACGGTGCACATATTGAGGCATGTCAACACAAAAGGCGCCTTAGCAAGGTACACTCTTTTTGTGTTAACATGCCTCATCTTGTGTGGAATTCTCGATTTCCTCAGTTTAAAGCGCTGATAACTGATAGTCTAGGTTTCAATGGTTGTAAAATGACACTTGCTTCCATGTATAGCCTTTCTATCCCATAATTTCCTTGTTTGAGATTTGGAATTTTTCGAGATTTTCTACCTTATCACCTTTTTCCAGTTGATCAACTAAAAGTGACATTTTGGGGTGTTTCCAATGCCCAGGTGCGGCTAAAACGCAGTCAACAGTTGTTCTATAGACAAAGACGGTTCTTTTGCTGCAAACCGCATTAAAATCCATCAAGATGTCGAGCAACAGCGGCCAGTTGAAACTGAAACGGTGCACATATTGAGGCATGTCAACACAAAAGGCGCCTTAGCAAGGTACACTCTTTTTGTGTTAACATGCCTCATCTTGTGTGGAATTCTCGATTTCCTCAGTTTAAAGCGCTGATAACTGATAGTCTAGGTTTCAATGGTTGTAAAATGACACTTGCTTCCATGTATAGCCTTTCTATCCCATAATTTCCTTGTTTGAGATTTGGAATTTTTCGAGATTTTCTACCTTATCACCTTTTTCCAGTTGATCAACTAAAAGTGACATTTTGGGGTGTTTCCAATGCCCAGGTGCGGCTAAAATGCAGTCAACAGTTGTTCTATAGACAAAGACGGTTCTTTTGCTGCAAACCGCATTAAAATCCATCAAGATGTCGAGCAACAGCGGCCAGTTGAAACTGAAACGGTGCACATATTGAGGCATGTCAACACAAAAGGCGCCTTAGCAAGGTACACTCTTTTTGTGTTAACATGCCTCATCTTGTGTGGAATTCTCGATTTCCTCAGTTTAAAGCGCTGATAACTGATAGTCTAGGTTTCAATGGTTGTAAAATGACACTTGCTTCCATGTATAGCCTTTCTATCCCATAATTTCCTTGTTTGAGATTTGGAATTTTTCGAGATTTTCTACCTTATCACCTTTTTCCAGTTGATCAACTAAAAGTGACATTTTGGGGTGTTTCCAATGCCCAGGTGCGGCTAAAATGCAGTCAACAGTTGTTCTATAGACAAAGACGGTTCTTTTGCTGGAAACCGCATTAAAATCCATCAAGATGTCGAGCAACAGCGGCCAGTTGAAACTGAAACGGTGCACATATTGAGGCATGTCAACACAAAAGGCGCCTTAGCAAGGTACACTCTTTTTGTGTTAACATGCCTCATCTTGTGTGGAATTCTCGATTTCCTCAGTTTAAAGCGCTGATAACTGATAGTCTAGGTTTCAATGGTTGTAAAATGACACTTGCTTCCATGTATAGCCTTTCTATCCCATAATTTCCTTGTTTGAGATTTGGAATTTTTCGAGATTTTCTACCTTATCACCTTTTTCCAGTTGATCAACTAAAAGTGACATTTTGGGGTGTTTCCAATGCCCAGGTGCGGCTAAAACGCAGTCAACAGTTGTTCTATAGACAAAGACGGTTCTTTTGCTGCAAACCGCATTAAAATCCATCAAGATGTCGAGCAACAGCGGCCAGTTGAAACTGAAACGGTGCACATATTGAGGCATGTCAACACAAAAGGCGCCTTAGCAAGGTACACTCTTTTTGTGTTAACATGCCTCATCTTGTGTGGAATTCTCGATTTCCTCAGTTTAAAGCGCTGATAACTGATAGTCTAGGTTTCAATGGTTGTAAAATGACACTTGCTTCCATGTATAGCCTTTCTATCCCATAATTTCCTTGTTTGAGATTTGGAATTTTTCGAGATTTTCTACCTTATCACCTTTTTCCAGTTGATCAACTAAAAGTGACATTTTGGGGTGTTTCCAATGCCCAGGTGCGGCTAAAACGCAGTCAACAGTTGTTCTATAGACAAAGACGGTTCTTTTGCTGCAAACCGCATTAAAATCCATCAAGATGTCGAGCAACAGCGGCCAGTTGAAACTGAAACGGTGCACATATTGAGGCATGTCAACACAAAAGGCGCCTTAGCAAGGTACACTCTTTTTGTGTTAACATGCCTCATCTTGTGTGGAATTCTCGATTTCCTCAGTTTAAAGCGCTGATAACTGATAGTCTAGGTTTCAATGGTTGTAAAATGACACTTGCTTCCATGTATAGCCTTTCTATCCCATAATTTCCTTGTTTGAGATTTGGAATTTTTCGAGATTTTCTACCTTATCACCTTTTTCCAGTTGATCAACTAAAAGTGACATTTTGGGGTGTTTCCAATGCCCAGGTGCGGCTAAAACGCAGTCAACAGTTGTTCTATAGACAAAGACGGTTCTTTTGCTGCAAACCGCATTAAAATCCATCAAGATGTCGAGCAACAGCGGCCAGTTGAAACTGAAACGGTGCACATATTGAGGCATGTCAACACAAAAGGCGCCTTAGCAAGGTACACTCTTTTTGTGTTAACATGCCTCATCTTGTGTGGAATTCTCGATTTCCTCAGTTTAAAGCGCTGATAACTGATAGTCTAGGTTTCAATGGTTGTAAAATGACACTTGCTTCCATGTATAGCCTTTCTATCCCATAATTTCCTTGTTTGAGATTTGGAATTTTTCGAGATTTTCTACCTTATCACCTTTTTCCAGTTGATCAACTAAAAGTGACATTTTGGGGTGTTTCCAATGCCCAGGTGCGGCTAAAATGCAGTCAACAGTTGTTCTATAGACAAAGACGGTTCTTTTGCTGGAAACCGCATTAAAATCCATCAAGATGTCGAGCAACAGCGGCCAGTTGAAACTGAAACGGTGCACATATTGAGGCATGTCAACACAAAAGGCGCCTTAGCAAGGTACACTCTTTTTGTGTTAACATGCCTCATCTTGTGTGGAATTCTCGATTTCCTCAGTTTAAAGCGCTGATAACTGATAGTCTAGGTTTCAATGGTTGTAAAATGACACTTGCTTCCATGTATAGCCTTTCTATCCCATAATTTCCTTGTTTGAGATTTGGAATTTTTCGAGATTTTCTACCTTATCACCTTTTTCCAGTTGATCAACTAAAAGTGACATTTTGGGGTGTTTCCAATGCCCAGGTGCGGCTAAAACGCAGTCAACAGTTGTTCTATAGACAAAGACGGTTCTTTTGCTGCAAACCGCATTAAAATCCATCAAGATGTCGAGCAACAGCGGCCAGTTGAAACTGAAACGGTGCACATATTGAGGCATGTCAACACAAAAGGCGCCTTAGCAAGGTACACTCTTTTTGTGTTAACATGCCTCATCTTGTGTGGAATTCTCGATTTCCTCAGTTTAAAGCGCTGATAACTGATAGTCTAGGTTTCAATGGTTGTAAAATGACACTTGCTTCCATGTATAGCCTTTCTATCCCATAATTTCCTTGTTTGAGATTTGGAATTTTTCGAGATTTTCTACCTTATCACCTTTTTCCAGTTGATCAACTAAAAGTGACATTTTGGGGTGTTTCCAATGCCCAGGTGCGGCTAAAACGCAGTCAACAGTTGTTCTATAGACAAAGACGGTTCTTTTGCTGCAAACCGCATTAAAATCCATCAAGATGTCGAGCAACAGCGGCCAGTTGAAACTGAAACGGTGCACATATTGAGGCATGTCAACACAAAAGGCGCCTTAGCAAGGTACACTCTTTTTGTGTTAACATGCCTCATCTTGTGTGGAATTCTCGATTTCCTCAGTTTAAAGCGCTGATAACTGATAGTCTAGGTTTCAATGGTTGTAAAATGACACTTGCTTCCATGTATAGCCTTTCTATCCCATAATTTCCTTGTTTGAGATTTGGAATTTTTCGAGATTTTCTACCTTATCACCTTTTTCCAGTTGATCAACTAAAAGTGACATTTTGGGGTGTTTCCAATGCCCAGGTGCGGCTAAAATGCAGTCAACAGTTGTTCTATAGACAAAGACGGTTCTTTTGCTGGAAACCGCATTAAAATCCATCAAGATGTCGAGCAACAGCGGCCAGTTGAAACTGAAACGGTGCACATATTGAGGCATGTCAACACAAAAGGCGCCTTAGCAAGGTACACTCTTTTTGTGTTAACATGCCTCATCTTGTGTGGAATTCTCGATTTCCTCAGTTTAAAGCGCTGATAACTGATAGTCTAGGTTTCAATGGTTGTAAAATGACACTTGCTTCCATGTATAGCCTTTCTATCCCATAATTTCCTTGTTTGAGATTTGGAATTTTTCGAGATTTTCTACCTTATCACCTTTTTCCAGTTGATCAACTAAAAGTGACATTTTGGGGTGTTTCCAATGCCCAGGTGCGGCTAAAACGCAGTCAACAGTTGTTCTATAGACAAAGACGGTTCTTTTGCTGCAAACCGCATTAAAATCCATCAAGATGTCGAGCAACAGCGGCCAGTTGAAACTGAAACGGTGCACATATTGAGGCATGTCAACACAAAAGGCGCCTTAGCAAGGTACACTCTTTTTGTGTTAACATGCCTCATCTTGTGTGGAATTCTCGATTTCCTCAGTTTAAAGCGCTGATAACTGATAGTCTAGGTTTCAATGGTTGTAAAATGACACTTGCTTCCATGTATAGCCTTTCTATCCCATAATTTCCTTGTTTGAGATTTGGAATTTTTCGAGATTTTCTACCTTATCACCTTTTTCCAGTTGATCAACTAAAAGTGACATTTTGGGGTGTTTCCAATGCCCAGGTGCGGCTAAAACGCAGTCAACAGTTGTTCTATAGACAAAGACGGTTCTTTTGCTGCAAACCGCATTAAAATCCATCAAGATGTCGAGCAACAGCGGCCAGTTGAAACTGAAACGGTGCACATATTGAGGCATGTCAACACAAAAGGCGCCTTAGCAAGGTACACTCTTTTTGTGTTAACATGCCTCATCTTGTGTGGAATTCTCGATTTCCTCAGTTTAAAGCGCTGATAACTGATAGTCTAGGTTTCAATGGTTGTAAAATGACACTTGCTTCCATGTATAGCCTTTCTATCCATAATTTCCTTGTTTGAGATTTGGAATTTTTCGAGATTTTCTACCTTATCACCTTTTTCCAGTTGATCAACTAAAAGTGACATTTTGGGGTGTTTCCAATGCCCAGGTGCGGCTAAAATGCAGTCAACAGTTGTTCTATAGACAAAGACGGTTCTTTTGCTGGAAACCGCATTAAAATCCATCAAGATGTCGAGCAACAGCGGCCAGTTGAAACTGAAACGGTGCACATATTGAGGCATGTCAACACAAAAGGCGCCTTAGCAAGGTACACTCTTTTTGTGTTAACATGCCTCATCTTGTGTGGAATTCTCGATTTCCTCAGTTTAAAGCGCTGATAACTGATAGTCTAGGTTTCAATGGTTGTAAAATGACACTTGCTTCCATGTATAGCCTTTCTATCCCATAATTTCCTTGTTTGAGATTTGGAATTTTTCGAGATTTTCTACCTTATCACCTTTTTCCAGTTGATCAACTAAAAGTGACATTTTGGGGTGTTTCCAATGCCCAGGTGCGGCTAAAACGCAGTCAACAGTTGTTCTATAGACAAAGACGGTTCTTTTGCTGCAAACCGCATTAAAATCCATCAAGATGTCGAGCAACAGCGGCCAGTTGAAACTGAAACGGTGCACATTTTGACGCATGTCAACACAAAAGGCGCCTTAGCAAGGTACACTCTTTTTGTGTTAACATGCCTCATCTTTTGTGGAATTCTCGATTTCCTCAGTTTAAAGCGCTGATAACTGATAGTCTAGGTTTCAATGGTTGTAAAATGACACTTGCTTCCATGTATAGCCTTTCTATCCCATAATTTCCTTGTTTGAGATTTGGAATTTTTCGAGATTTTCTACCTTATCACCTTTTTCCAGTTGATCAACTAAAAGTGACATTTTGGGGTGTTTCCAATGCCCAGGTGCGGCTAAAACGCAGTCAACAGTTGTTCTATAGACAAAGACGGTTCTTTTGCTGCAAACCGCATTAAAATCCATCAAGATGTCGAGCAACAGCGGCCAGTTGAAACTGAAACGGTGCACATATTGAGGCATGTCAACACAAAAGGCGCCTTAGCAAGGTACACTCTTTTTGTGTTAACATGCCTCATCTTGTGTGGAATTCTCGATTTCCTCAGTTTAAAGCGCTGATAACTGATAGTCTAGGTTTCAATGGTTGTAAAATGACACTTGCTTCCATGTATAGCCTTTCTATCCCATAATTTCCTTGTTTGAGATTTGGAATTTTCGAGATTTTCTACCTTATCACCTTTTTCCAGTTGATCAACTAAAAGTGACATTTTGGGGTGTTTCCAATGCCCAGGTGCGGCTAAAATGCAGTCAACAGTTGTTCTATAGACAAAGACGGTTCTTTTGCTGGAAACCGCATTAAAATCCATCAAGATGTCGAGCAACAGCGGCCAGTTGAAACTGAAACGGTGCACATATTGAGGCATGTCAACACAAAAGGCGCCTTAGCAAGGTACACTCTTTTTGTGTTAACATGCCTCATCTTGTGTGGAATTCTCGATTTCCTCAGTTTAAAGCGCTGATAACTGATAGTCTAGGTTTCAATGGTTGTAAAATGACACTTGCTTCCATGTATAGCCTTTCTATCCCATAATTTCCTTGTTTGAGATTTGGAATTTTTCGAGATTTTCTACCTTATCACCTTTTTCCAGTTGATCAACTAAAAGTGACATTTTGGGGTGTTTCCAATGCCCAGGTGCGGCTAAAACGCAGTCAACAGTTGTTCTATAGACAAAGACGGTTCTTTTGCTGCAAACCGCATTAAAATCCATCAAGATGTCGAGCAACAGCGGCCAGTTGAAACTGAAACGGTGCACATATTGAGGCATGTCAACACAAAAGGCGCCTTAGCAAGGTACACTCTTTTTGTGTTAACATGCCTCATCTTGTGTGGAATTCTCGATTTCCTCAGTTTAAAGCGCTGATAACTGATAGTCTAGGTTTCAATGGTTGTAAAATGACACTTGCTTCCATGTATAGCCTTTCTATCCCATAATTTCCTTGTTTGAGATTTGGAATTTTTCGAGATTTTCTACCTTATCACCTTTTTCCAGTTGATCAACTAAAAGTGACATTTTGGGGTGTTTCCAATGCCCAGGTGCGGCTAAAACGCAGTCAACAGTTGTTCTATAGACAAAGACGGTTCTTTTGCTGCAAACCGCATTAAAATCCATCAAGATGTCGAGCAACAGCGGCCAGTTGAAACTGAAACGGTGCACATATTGAGGCATGTCAACACAAAAGGCGCCTTAGCAAGGTACACTCTTTTTGTGTTAACATGCCTCATCTTGTGTGGAATTCTCGATTTCCTCAGTTTAAAGCGCTGATAACTGATAGTCTAGGTTTCAATGGTTGTAAAATGACACTTGCTTCCATGTATAGCCTTTCTATCCCATAATTTCCTTGTTTGAGATTTGGAATTTTTCGAGATTTTCTACCTTATCACCTTTTTCCAGTTGATCAACTAAAAGTGACATTTTGGGGTGTTTCCAATGCCCAGGTGCGGCTAAAATGCAGTCAACAGTTGTTCTATAGACAAAGACGGTTCTTTTGCTGGAAACCGCATTAAAATCCATCAAGATGTCGAGCAACAGCGGCCAGTTGAAACTGAAACGGTGCACATATTGAGGCATGTCAACACAAAAGGCGCCTTAGCAAGGTACACTCTTTTTGTGTTAACATGCCTCATCTTGTGTGGAATTCTCGATTTCCTCAGTTTAAAGCGCTGATAACTGATAGTCTAGGTTTCAATGGTTGTAAAATGACACTTGCTTCCATGTATAGCCTTTCTATCCCATAATTTCCTTGTTTGAGATTTGGAATTTTTCGAGATTTTCTACCTTATCACCTTTTTCCAGTTGATCAACTAAAAGTGACATTTTGGGGTGTTTCCAATGCCCAGGTGCGGCTAAAACGCAGTCAACAGTTGTTCTATAGACAAAGACGGTTCTTTTGCTGCAAACCGCATTAAAATCCATCAAGATGTCGAGCAACAGCGGCCAGTTGAAACTGAAACGGTGCACATTTTGACGCATGTCAACACAAAAGGCGCCTTAGCAAGGTACACTCTTTTTGTGTTAACATGCCTCATCTTTTGTGGAATTCTCGATTTCCTCAGTTTAAAGCGCTGATAACTGATAGTCTAGGTTTCAATGGTTGTAAATGACACTTGCTTCCATGTATAGCCTTTCTATCCCATAATTTCCTTGTTTGAGATTTGGAATTTTTCGAGATTTTCTACCTTATCACCTTTTTCCAGTTGATCAACTAAAAGTGACATTTTGGGGTGTTTCCAATGCCCAGGTGCGGCTAAAACGCAGTCAACAGTTGTTCTATAGACAAAGACGGTTCTTTTGCTGCAAACCGCATTAAAATCCATCAAGATGTCGAGCAACAGCGGCCAGTTGAAACTGAAACGGTGCACATATTGAGGCATGTCAACACAAAAGGCGCCTTAGCAAGGTACACTCTTTTTGTGTTAACATGCCTCATCTTGTGTGGAATTCTCGATTTCCTCAGTTTAAAGCGCTGATAACTGATAGTCTAGGTTTCAATGGTTGTAAAATGACACTTGCTTCCATGTATAGCCTTTCTATCCCATAATTTCCTTGTTTGAGATTTGGAATTTTTCGAGATTTTCTACCTTATCACCTTTTTCCAGTTGATCAACTAAAAGTGACATTTTGGGGTGTTTCCAATGCCCAGGTGCGGCTAAAACGCAGTCAACAGTTGTTCTATAGACAAAGACGGTTCTTTTGCTGCAAACCGCATTAAAATCCATCAAGATGTCGAGCAACAGCGGCCAGTTGAAACTGAAACGGTGCACATATTGAGGCATGTCAACACAAAAGGCGCCTTAGCAAGGTACACTCTTTTTGTGTTAACATGCCTCATCTTGTGTGGAATTCTCGATTTCCTCAGTTTAAAGCGCTGATAACTGATAGTCTAGGTTTCAATGGTTGTAAAATGACACTTGCTTCCATGTATAGCCTTTCTATCCCATAATTTCCTTGTTTGAGATTTGGAATTTTTCGAGATTTTCTACCTTATCACCTTTTTCCAGTTGATCAACTAAAAGTGACATTTTGGGGTGTTTCCAATGCCCAGGTGCGGCTAAAATGCAGTCAACAGTTGTTCTATAGACAAAGACGGTTCTTTTGCTGGAAACCGCATTAAAATCCATCAAGATGTCGAGCAACAGCGGCCAGTTGAAACTGAAACGGTGCACATATTGAGGCATGTCAACACAAAAGGCGCCTTAGCAAGGTACACTCTTTTTGTGTTAACATGCCTCATCTTGTGTGGAATTCTCGATTTCCTCAGTTTAAAGCGCTGATAACTGATAGTCTAGGTTTCAATGGTTGTAAAATGACACTTGCTTCCATGTATAGCCTTTCTATCCCATAATTTCCTTGTTTGAGATTTGGAATTTTTCGAGATTTTCTACCTTATCACCTTTTTCCAGTTGATCAACTAAAAGTGACATTTTGGGGTGTTTCCAATGCCCAGGTGCGGCTAAAACGCAGTCAACAGTTGTTCTATAGACAAAGACGGTTCTTTTGCTGCAAACCGCATTAAAATCCATCAAGATGTCGAGCAACAGCGGCCAGTTGAAACTGAAACGGTGCACATTTTGACGCATGTCAACACAAAAGGCGCCTTAGCAAGGTACACTCTTTTTGTGTTAACATGCCTCATCTTTTGTGGAATTCTCGATTTCCTCAGTTTAAAGCGCTGATAACTGATAGTCTAGGTTTCAATGGTTGTAAAATGACACTTGCTTCCATGTATAGCCTTTCTATCCCATAATTTCCTTGTTTGAGATTTGGAATTTTTCGAGATTTTCTACCTTATCACCTTTTTCCAGTTGATCAACTAAAAGTGACATTTTGGGGTGTTTCCAATGCCCAGGTGCGGCTAAAACGCAGTCAACAGTTGTTCTATAGACAAAGACGGTTCTTTTGCTGCAAACCGCATTAAAATCCATCAAGATGTCGAGCAACAGCGGCCAGTTGAAACTGAAACGGTGCACATATTGAGGCATGTCAACACAAAAGGCGCCTTAGCAAGGTACACTCTTTTTGTGTTAACATGCCTCATCTTGTGTGGAATTCTCGATTTCCTCAGTTTAAAGCGCTGATAACTGATAGTCTAGGTTTCAATGGTTGTAAAATGACACTTGCTTCCATGTATAGCCTTTCTATCCCATAATTTCCTTGTTTGAGATTTGGAATTTTTCGAGATTTTCTACCTTATCACCTTTTTCCAGTTGATCAACTAAAAGTGACATTTTGGGGTGTTTCCAATGCCCAGGTGCGGCTAAAACGCAGTCAACAGTTGTTCTATAGACAAAGACGGTTCTTTTGCTGCAAACCGCATTAAAATCCATCAAGATGTCGAGCAACAGCGGCCAGTTGAAACTGAAACGGTGCACATATTGAGGCATGTCAACACAAAAGGCGCCTTAGCAAGGTACACTCTTTTTGTGTTAACATGCTCATCTTGTGTGGAATTCTCGATTTCCTCAGTTTAAAGCGCTGATAACTGATAGTCTAGGTTTCAATGGTTGTAAAATGACACTTGCTTCCATGTATAGCCTTTCTATCCCATAATTTCCTTGTTTGAGATTTGGAATTTTTCGAGATTTTCTACCTTATCACCTTTTTCCAGTTGATCAACTAAAAGTGACATTTTGGGGTGTTTCCAATGCCCAGGTGCGGCTAAAACGCAGTCAACAGTTGTTCTATAGACAAAGACGGTTCTTTTGCTGCAAACCGCATTAAAATCCATCAAGATGTCGAGCAACAGCGGCCAGTTGAAACTGAAACGGTGCACATTTTGACGCATGTCAACACAAAAGGCGCCTTAGCAAGGTACACTCTTTTTGTGTTAACATGCCTCATCTTTTGTGGAATTCTCGATTTCCTCAGTTTAAAGCGCTGATAACTGATAGTCTAGGTTTCAATGGTTGTAAAATGACACTTGCTTCCATGTATAGCCTTTCTATCCCATAATTTCCTTGTTTGAGATTTGGAATTTTTCGAGATTTTCTACCTTATCACCCTTTTTCCAGTTGATCAACTAAAAGTGACATTTTGGGGTGTTTCCAATGCCCAGGTGCGGCTAAAACGCAGTCAACAGTTGTTCTATAGACAAAGACGGTTCTTTTGCTGCAACCGCATTAAAATCCATCAAGATGTCGAGCAACAGCGGCCAGTTGAAACTGAAACGGTGCACATATTGAGGCATGTCAACACAAAAGGCGCCTTAGCAAGGTACACTCTTTTTGTGTTAACATGCCTCATCTTGTGTGGAATTCTCGATTTCCTCAGTTTAAAGCGCTGATAACTGATAGTCTAGGTTTCAATGGTTGTAAAATGACACTTGCTTCCATGTATAGCCTTTCTATCCCATAATTTCCTTGTTTGAGATTTGGAATTTTTCGAGATTTTCTACCTTATCACCTTTTTCCAGTTGATCAACTAAAAGTGACATTTTGGGGTGTTTCCAATGCCCAGGTGCGGCTAAAACGCAGTCAACAGTTGTTCTATAGACAAAGACGGTTCTTTTGCTGCAAACCGCATTAAAATCCATCAAGATGTCGAGCAACAGCGGCCAGTTTGAAACTGAAACGGTGCACATATTGAGGCATGTCAACACAAAAGGCGCCTTAGCAAGGTACACTCTTTTTGTGTTAACATGCCTCATCTTGTGTGGAATTCTCGATTTCCTCAGTTTAAAGCGCTGATAACTGATAGTCTAGGTTTCAATGGTTGTAAAATGACACTTGCTTCCATGTATAGCCTTTCTATCCCATAATTTCCTTGTTTGAGATTTGGAATTTTTCGAGATTTTCTACCTTATCACCTTTTTCCAGTTGATCAACTAAAAGTGACATTTTGGGGTGTTTCCAATGCCCAGGTGCGGCTAAAATGCAGTCAACAGTTGTTCTATAGACAAAGACGGTTCTTTTGCTGGAAACCGCATTAAAATCCATCAAGATGTCGAGCAACAGCGGCCAGTTGAAACTGAAACGGTGCACATATTGAGGCATGTCAACACAAAAGGCGCCTTAGCAAGGTACACTCTTTTTGTGTTAACATGCCTCATCTTGTGTGGAATTCTCGATTTCCTCAGTTTAAAGCGCTGATAACTGATAGTCTAGGTTTCAATGGTTGTAAAATGACACTTGCTTCCATGTATAGCCTTTCTATCCCATAATTTCCTTGTTTGAGATTTGGAATTTTTCGAGATTTTCTACCTTATCACCTTTTTCCAGTTGATCAACTAAAAGTGACATTTTGGGGTGTTTCCAATGCCCAGGTGCGGCTAAAACGCAGTCAACAGTTGTTCTATAGACAAAGACGGTTCTTTTGCTGCAAACCGCATTAAAATCCATCAAGATGTCGAGCAACAGCGGCCAGTTGAAACTGAAACGGTGCACATTTTGACGCATGTCAACACAAAAGGCGCCTTAGCAAGGTACACTCTTTTTGTGTTAACATGCCTCATCTTTTGTGGAATTCTCGATTTCCTCAGTTTAAAGCGCTGATAACTGATAGTCTAGGGTTTCAATGGTTGTAAAATGACACTTGCTTCCATGTATAGCCTTTCTATCCCATAATTTCCTTGTTTGAGATTTGGAATTTTTCGAGATTTTCTACCTTATCACCTTTTTCCAGTTGATCAACTAAAAGTGACATTTTGGGGTGTTTCCAATGCCCAGGTGCGGCTAAAACGCAGTCAACAGTTGTTCTATAGACAAAGACGGTTCTTTTGCTGCAAACCGCATTAAAATCCATCAAGATGTCGAGCAACAGCGGCCAGTTGAAACTGAAACGGTGCACATATTGAGGCATGTCAACACAAAAGGCGCCTTAGCAAGGTACACTCTTTTTGTGTTAACATGCCTCATCTTGTGTGGAATTCTCGATTTCCTCAGTTTTAAAGCGCTGATAACTGATAGTCTAGGTTTCAATGGTTGTAAAATGACACTTGCTTCCATGTATAGCCTTTCTATCCCATAATTTCCTTGTTTGAGATTTGGAATTTTTCGAGATTTTCTACCTTATCACCTTTTTCCAGTTGATCAACTAAAAGTGACATTTTGGGGTGTTTCCAATGCCCAGGTGCGGCTAAAACGCAGTCAACAGTTGTTCTATAGACAAAGACGGGTTCTTTTGCTGCAAACCGCATTAAAATCCATCAAGATGTCGAGCAACAGCGGCCAGTTGAAACTGAAACGGTGCACATATTGAGGCATGTCAACACAAAAGGCGCCTTAGCAAGGTACACTCTTTTTGTGTTAACATGCCTCATCTTGTGTGGAATTCTCGATTTCCTCAGTTTAAAGCGCTGATAACTGATAGTCTAGGTTTCAATGGTTGTAAAATGACACTTGCTTCCATGTATAGCCTTTCTATCCATAATTTCCTTGTTTGAGATTTGGAATTTTTCGAGATTTTCTACCTTATCACCTTTTTCCAGTTGATCAACTAAAAGTGACATTTTGGGGTGTTTCCAATGCCCAGGTGCGGCTAAAATGCAGTCAACAGTTGTTCTATAGACAAAGACGGTTCTTTTGCTGGAAACCGCATTAAAATCCATCAAGATGTCGAGCAACAGCGGCCAGTTGAAACTGAAACGGTGCACATATTGAGGCATGTCAACACAAAAGGCGCCTTAGCAAGGTACACTCTTTTTGTGTTAACATGCCTCATCTTGTGTGGAATTCTCGATTTCCTCAGTTTAAAGCGCTGATAACTGATAGTCTAGGTTTCAATGGTTGTAAAATGACACTTGCTTCCATGTATAGCCTTTCTATCCCATAATTTCCTTGTTTGAGATTTGAATTTTTCGAGATTTTCTACCTTATCACCTTTTTCCAGTTGATCAACTAAAAGTGACATTTTGGGGTGTTTCCAATGCCCAGGTGCGGCTAAACGCAGTCAACAGTTGTTCTATAGACAAAGACGGTTCTTTTGCTGCAAACCGCATTAAAATCCATCAAGATGTCGAGCAACAGCGGCCAGTTGAAACTGAAACGGTGCACATTTTGACGCATGTCAACACAAAAGGCGCCTTAGCAAGGTACACTCTTTTTGTGTTAACATGCCTCATCTTTTGTGGAATTCTCGATTTCCTCAGTTTAAAGCGCTGATAACTGATAGTCTAGGTTTCAATGGTTGTAAAATGACACTTGCTTCCATGTATAGCCTTTCTATCCCATAATTTCCTTGTTTGAGATTTGGAATTTTTCGAGATTTTCTACCTTATCACCTTTTTCCAGTTGATCAACTAAAAGTGACATTTGGGGTGTTTCCAATGCCCAGGTGCGGCTAAAACGCAGTCAACAGTTGTTCTATAGACAAAGACGGTTCTTTTGCTGCAAACCGCATTAAAATCCATCAAGATGTCGAGCAACAGCGGCCCAGTTGAAACTGAAACGGTGCACATATTGAGGCATGTCAACACAAAAGGCGCCTTAGCAAGGTACACTCTTTTTGTGTTAACATGCCTCATCTTGTGTGGAATTCTCGATTCCTCAGTTTAAAGCGCTGATAACTGATAGTCTAGGTTTCAATGGTTGTAAAATGACACTTGCTTCCATGTATAGCCTTTCTATCCCATAATTTCCTTGTTTGAGATTTGGAATTTTTCGAGATTTTCTACCTTATCACCTTTTTCCAGTTGATCAACTAAAAGTGACATTTTGGGGTGTTTCCAATGCCCAGGTGCGGCTAAAACGCAGTCAACAGTTGTTCTATAGACAAAGACGGTTCTTTTGCTGCAAACCGCATTAAAATCCATCAAGATGTCGAGCAACAGCGGCCAGTTGAAACTGAAACGGTGCACATATTGAGGCATGTCAACACAAAAGGCGCCTTATGCCAAGGTACACTCTTTTTGTGTTAAACATGCCTCATCTTGTGTGGAATTCTCGATATCCTCAGTTTAAAGCGCTGATAACTGATAGTCTAGGTTTCAATGGTTGTAAAATGACACTTGCTTCCATGTATAGCCTTTCTATCCCATAATTTCCTTGTTTGAGATTTGGAATTTTTCGAGATTTTCTACCTTATCACCTTTTTCCAGTTGATCAACTAAAAGTGACATTTTGGGGTGTTTCCAATGCCCAGGTGCGGCTAAAATGCAGTCAACAGTTGTTCTATAGACAAAGACGGTTCTTTTGCTGGAAACCGCATTAAAATCCATCAAGATGTCGAGCAACAGCGGCCAGTTGAAACTGAAAACGGTGCACATATTGAGGCATGTCAACACAAAAGGCGCCTTAGCAAGGTACACTCTTTTTGTGTTAACATGCCTCATCTTGTGTGGAATTCTCGATTTCCTCAGTTTAAAGCGCTGATAACTGATAGTCTAGGTTTCAATGGTTGTAAAATGACACTTGCTTCCATGTATAGCCTTTCTATCCCATAATTTCCTTGTTTGAGATTTGGAATTTTTCGAGATTTTCTACCTTATCACCTTTTTCAGTTGATCAACTAAAAGTGACATTTTGGGGTGTTTCCAATGCCCAGGTGCGGCTAAAACGCAGTCAACAGTTGTTCTATAGACAAAGACGGTTCTTTTGCTGCAAACCGCATTAAAATCCATCAAGATGTCGAGCAACAGCGGCCAGTTGAAACTGAAACGGTGCACATATTGAGGCATGTCAACACAAAAGGCGCCTTAGCAAGGTACACTCTTTTTGTGTTAACATGCCTCATCTTGTGTGGAATTCTCGATTTCCTCAGTTTAAAGCGCTGATAACTGATAGTCTAGGTTTCAATGGTTGTAAAATGACACTTGCTTCCATGTATAGCCTTTCTATCCCATAATTTCCTTGTTTGAGATTTGGAATTTTTCGAGATTTTCTACCTTATCACCTTTTTCCAGTTGATCAACTAAAAGTGACATTTTGGGGTGTTTCCAATGCCCAGGTGCGGCTAAAACGCAGTCAACAGTTGTTCTATAGACAAAGACGGTTCTTTTGCTGCAAACCGCATTAAAATCCATCAAGATGTCGAGCAACAGCGGCCAGTTGAAACTGAAACGGTGCACATATTGAGGCATGTCAACACAAAAGGCGCCTTAGCAAGGTACACTCTTTTTGTGTTAACATGCCTCATCTTGTGTGGAATTCTCGATTTCCTCAGTTTAAAGCGCTGATAACTGATAGTCTAGGTTTCAATGGTTGTAAAATGACACTTGCTTCCATGTATAGCCTTTCTATCCCATAATTTCCTTGTTTGAGATTTGGAATTTTTCGAGATTTTCTACCTTATCACCTTTTTCCAGTTGATCAACTAAAAGTGACATTTTGGGGTGTTTCCAATGCCCAGGTGCGGCTAAAACGCAGTCAACAGTTGTTCTATAGACAAAGACGGTTCTTTTGCTGCAAACCGCATTAAAATCCATCAAGATGTCGAGCAACAGCGGCCAGTTGAAACTGAAACGGTGCACATATTGAGGCATGTCAACACAAAAGGCGCCTTAGCAAGGTACACTCTTTTTGTGTTAACATGCCTCATCTTGTGTGGAATTCTCGATTTCCTCAGTTTAAAGCGCTGATAACTGATAGTCTAGGTTTCAATGGTTGTAAAATGACACTTGCTTCCATGTATAGCCTTTCTATCCCATAATTTCCTTGTTTGAGATTTGGAATTTTTCGAGATTTTCTACCTTATCACCTTTTTCCAGTTGATCAACTAAAAGTGACATTTTGGGGTGTTTCCAATGCCCAGGTGCGGCTAAAACGCAGTCAACAGTTGTTCTATAGACAAAGACGGTTCTTTTGCTGCAAACCGCATTAAAATCCATCAAGATGTCGAGCAACAGCGGCCAGTTGAAACTGAAACGGTGCACATATTGAGGCATGTCAACACAAAAGGCGCCTTAGCAAGGTACACTCTTTTTGTGTTAACATGCCTCATCTTGTGTGGAATTCTCGATTTCCTCAGTTTAAAGCGCTGATAACTGATAGTCTAGGTTTCAATGGTTGTAAAATGACACTTGCTTCCATGTATAGCCTTTCTATCCCATAATTTCCTTGTTTGAGATTTGGAATTTTTCGAGATTTTCTACCTTATCACCTTTTTCCAGTTGATCAACTAAAAGTGACATTTTGGGGTGTTTCCAATGCCCAGGTGCGGCTAAAACGCAGTCAACAGTTGTTCTATAGACAAAGACGGTTCTTTTGCTGCAAACCGCATTAAAATCCATCAAGATGTCGAGCAACAGCGGCCAGTTGAAACTGAAACGGTGCACATATTGAGGCATGTCAACACAAAAGGCGCCTTAGCAAGGTACACTCTTTTTGTGTTAACATGCCTCATCTTGTGTGGAATTCTCGATTTCCTCAGTTTAAAGCGCTGATAACTGATAGTCTAGGTTTCAATGGTTGTAAAATGACACTTGCTTCCATGTATAGCCTTTCTATCCCATAATTTCCTTGTTTGAGATTTGGAATTTTTCGAGATTTTCTACCTTATCACCTTTTTCCAGTTGATCAACTAAAAGTGACATTTTGGGGTGTTTCCAATGCCCACGGTGCGGCTAAAACGCAGTCAACAGTTGTTCTATAGACAAAGACGGTTCTTTTGCTGCAAACCGCATTAAAATCCATCAAGATGTCGAGCAACAGCGGCCAGTTGAAACTGAAACGGTGCACATATTGAGGCATGTCAACACAAAAGGCGCCTTAGCAAGGTACACTCTTTTTGTGTTAACATGCCTCATCTTGTGTGGAATTCTCGATTTCCTCAGTTTAAAGCGCTGATAACTGATAGTCTAGGTTTCAATGGTTGTAAAATGACACTTGCTTCCATGTATAGCCTTTCTATCCCATAATTTCCTTGTTTGAGATTTGGAATTTTTCGAGATTTTCTACCTTATCACCTTTTTCCAGTTGATCAACTAAAAGTGACATTTTGGGGTGTTTCCAATGCCCAGGTGCGGCTAAAACGCAGTCAACAGTTGTTCTATAGACAAAGACGGTTCTTTTGCTGCAAACCGCATTAAAATCCATCAAGATGTCGAGCAACAGCGGCCAGTTGAAACTGAAACGGTGCACATATTGAGGCATGTCAACACAAAAGGCGCCTTAGCAAGGTACACTCTTTTTGTGTTAACATGCCTCATCTTGTGTGGAATTCTCGATTTCCTCAGTTTAAAGCGCTGATAACTGATAGTCTAGGTTTCAATGGTTGTAAAATGACACTTGCTTCCATGTATAGCCTTTCTATCCCATAATTTCCTTGTTTGAGATTTGGAATTTTTCGAGATTTTCTACCTTATCACCTTTTTCCAGTTGATCAACTAAAAGTGACATTTTGGGGTGTTTCCAATGCCCAGGTGCGGCTAAAACGCAGTCAACAGTTGTTCTATAGACAAAGACGGTTCTTTTGCTGCAAACCGCATTAAAATCCATCAAGATGTCGAGCAACAGCGGCCAGTTGAAACTGAAACGGTGCACATATTGAGGCATGTCAACACAAAAGGCGCCTTAGCAAGGTACACTCTTTTTGTGTTAACATGCCTCATCTTGTGTGGAATTCTCGATTTCCTCAGTTTAAAGCGCTGATAACTGATAGTCTAGGTTTCAATGGTTGTAAAATGACACTTGCTTCCATGTATAGCCTTTCTATCCCATAATTTCCTTGTTTGAGATTTGGAATTTTTCGAGATTTTCTACCTTATCACCTTTTTCCAGTTGATCAACTAAAAGTGACATTTTGGGGTGTTTCCAATGCCCAGGTGCGGCTAAAACGCAGTCAACAGTTGTTCTATAGACAAAGACGGTTCTTTTGCTGCAAACCGCATTAAAATCCATCAAGATGTCGAGCAACAGCGGCCAGTTGAAACTGAAACGGTGCACATATTGAGGCATGTCAACACAAAAGGCGCCTTAGCAAGGTACACTCTTTTTGTGTTAACATGCCTCATCTTGTGTGGAATTCTCGATTTCCTCAGTTTAAAGCGCTGATAACTGATAGTCTAGGTTTCAATGGTTGTAAAATGACACTTGCTTCCATGTATAGCCTTTCTATCCCATAATTTCCTTGTTTGAGATTTGGAATTTTTCGAGATTTTCTACCTTATCACCTTTTTCCAGTTGATCAACTAAAAGTGACATTTTGGGGTGTTTCCAATGCCCAGGTGCGGCTAAAACGCAGTCAACAGTTGTTCTATAGACAAAGACGGTTCTTTTGCTGCAAACCGCATTAAAATCCATCAAGATGTCGAGCAACAGCGGCCAGTTGAAACTGAAACGGTGCACATATTGAGGCATGTCAACACAAAAGGCGCCTTAGCAAGGTACACTCTTTTTGTGTTAACATGCCTCATCTTGTGTGGAATTCTCGATTTCCTCAGTTTAAAGCGCTGATAACTGATAGTCTAGGTTTCAATGGTTGTAAAATGACACTTGCTTCCATGTATAGCCTTTCTATCCCATAATTTCCTTGTTTGAGATTTGGAATTTTTCGAGATTTTCTACCTTATCACCTTTTTCCAGTTGATCAACTAAAAGTGACATTTTGGGGTGTTTCCAATGCCCACGGTGCGGCTAAAACGCAGTCAACAGTTGTTCTATAGACAAAGACGGTTCTTTTGCTGCAAACCGCATTAAAATCCATCAAGATGTCGAGCAACAGCGGCCAGTTGAAACTGAAACGGTGCACATATTGAGGCATGTCAACACAAAAGGCGCCTTAGCAAGGTACACTCTTTTTGTGTTAACATGCCTCATCTTGTGTGGAATTCTCGATTTCCTCAGTTTAAAGCGCTGATAACTGATAGTCTAGGTTTCAATGGTTGTAAAATGACACTTGCTTCCATGTATAGCCTTTCTATCCCATAATTTCCTTGTTTGAGATTTGGAATTTTTCGAGATTTTCTACCTTATCACCTTTTTCCAGTTGATCAACTAAAAGTGACATTTTGGGGTGTTTCCAATGCCCACGGTGCGGCTAAAACGCAGTCAACAGTTGTTCTATAGACAAAGACGGTTCTTTTGCTGCAAACCGCATTAAAATCCATCAAGATGTCGAGCAACAGCGGCCAGTTGAAACTGAAACGGTGCACATATTGAGGCATGTCAACACAAAAGGCGCCTTAGCAAGGTACACTCTTTTTGTGTTAACATGCCTCATCTTGTGTGGAATTCTCGATTTCCTCAGTTTAAAGCGCTGATAACTGATAGTCTAGGTTTCAATGGTTGTAAAATGACACTTGCTTCCATGTATAGCCTTTCTATCCCATAATTTCCTTGTTTGAGATTTGGAATTTTTCGAGATTTTCTACCTTATCACCTTTTTCCAGTTGATCAACTAAAAGTGACATTTTGGGGTGTTTCCAATGCCCACGTGCGGCTAAAACGCAGTCAACAGTTGTTCTATAGACAAAGACGGTTCTTTTGCTGCAAACCGCATTAAAATCCATCAAGATGTCGAGCAACAGCGGCCAGTTGAAACTGAAACGGTGCACATATTGAGGCATGTCAACACAAAAGGCGCCTTAGCAAGGTACACTCTTTTTGTGTTAACATGCCTCATCTTGTGTGGAATTCTCGATTTCCTCAGTTTAAAGCGCTGATAACTGATAGTCTAGGTTTCAATGGTTGTAAAATGACACTTGCTTCCATGTATAGCCTTTCTATCCCATAATTTCCTTGTTTGAGATTTGGAATTTTTCGAGATTTTCTACCTTATCACCTTTTTCCAGTTGATCAACTAAAAGTGACATTTTGGGGTGTTTCCAATGCCCAGGTGCGGCTAAAACGCAGTCAACAGTTGTTCTATAGACAAAGACGGTTCTTTTGCTGCAAACCGCATTAAAATCCATCAAGATGTCGAGCAACAGCGGCCAGTTGAAACTGAAACGGTGCACATATTGAGGCATGTCAACACAAAAGGCGCCTTAGCAAGGTACACTCTTTTTGTGTTAACATGCCTCATCTTGTGTGGAATTCTCGATTTCCTCAGTTTAAAGCGCTGATAACTGATAGTCTAGGTTTCAATGGTTGTAAAATGACACTTGCTTCCATGTATAGCCTTTCTATCCCATAATTTCCTTGTTTGAGATTTGGAATTTTTCGAGATTTTCTACCTTATCACCTTTTTCCAGTTGATCAACTAAAAGTGACATTTTGGGGTGTTTCCAATGCCCACGTGCGGCTAAAACGCAGTCAACAGTTGTTCTATAGACAAAGACGGTTCTTTTGCTGCAAACCGCATTAAAATCCATCAAGATGTCGAGCAACAGCGGCCAGTTGAAACTGAAACGGTGCACATATTGAGGCATGTCAACACAAAAGGCGCCTTAGCAAGGTACACTCTTTTTGTGTTAACATGCCTCATCTTGTGTGGAATTCTCGATTTCCTCAGTTTAAAGCGCTGATAACTGATAGTCTAGGTTTCAATGGTTGTAAAATGACACTTGCTTCCATGTATAGCCTTTCTATCCCATAATTTCCTTGTTTGAGATTTGGAATTTTTCGAGATTTTCTACCTTATCACCTTTTTCCAGTTGATCAACTAAAAGTGACATTTTGGGGTGTTTCCAATGCCCACGTGCGGCTAAAACGCAGTCAACAGTTGTTCTATAGACAAAGACGGTTCTTTTGCTGCAAACCGCATTAAAATCCATCAAGATGTCGAGCAACAGCGGCCAGTTGAAACTGAAACGGTGCACATATTGAGGCATGTCAACACAAAAGGCGCCTTAGCAAGGTACACTCTTTTTGTGTTAACATGCCTCATCTTGTGTGGAATTCTCGATTTCCTCAGTTTAAAGCGCTGATAACTGATAGTCTAGGTTTCAATGGTTGTAAAATGACACTTGCTTCCATGTATAGCCTTTCTATCCCATAATTTCCTTGTTTGAGATTTGGAATTTTTCGAGATTTTCTACCTTATCACCTTTTTCCAGTTGATCAACTAAAAGTGACATTTTGGGGTGTTTCCAATGCCCACGTGCGGCTAAAACGCAGTCAACAGTTGTTCTATAGACAAAGACGGTTCTTTTGCTGCAAACCGCATTAAAATCCATCAAGATGTCGAGCAACAGCGGCCAGTTGAAACTGAAACGGTGCACATATTGAGGCATGTCAACACAAAAGGCGCCTTAGCAAGGTACACTCTTTTTGTGTTAACATGCCTCATCTTGTGTGGAATTCTCGATTTCCTCAGTTTAAAGCGCTGATAACTGATAGTCTAGGTTTCAATGGTTGTAAAATGACACTTGCTTCCATGTATAGCCTTTCTATCCCATAATTTCCTTGTTTGAGATTTGGAATTTTTCGAGATTTTCTACCTTATCACCTTTTTCCAGTTGATCAACTAAAAGTGACATTTTGGGGTGTTTCCAATGCCCACGGTGCGGCTAAAACGCAGTCAACAGTTGTTCTATAGACAAAGACGGTTCTTTTGCTGCAAACCGCATTAAAATCCATCAAGATGTCGAGCAACAGCGGCCAGTTGAAACTGAAACGGTGCACATATTGAGGCATGTCAACACAAAAGGCGCCTTAGCAAGGTACACTCTTTTTGTGTTAACATGCCTCATCTTGTGTGGAATTCTCGATTTCCTCAGTTTAAAGCGCTGATAACTGATAGTCTAGGTTTCAATGGTTGTAAAATGACACTTGCTTCCATGTATAGCCTTTCTATCCCATAATTTCCTTGTTTGAGATTTGGAATTTTTCGAGATTTTCTACCTTATCACCTTTTTCCAGTTGATCAACTAAAAGTGACATTTTGGGGTGTTTCCAATGCCCCAGGTGCGGCTAAAACGCAGTCAACAGTTGTTCTATAGACAAAGACGGTTCTTTTGCTGCAAACCGCATTAAAATCCATCAAGATGTCGAGCAACAGCGGCCAGTTGAAACTGAAACGGTGCACATATTGAGGCATGTCAACACAAAAGGCGCCTTAGCAAGGTACACTCTTTTTGTGTTAACATGCCTCATCTTGTGTGGAATTCTCGATTTCCTCAGTTTAAAGCGCTGATAACTGATAGTCTAGGTTTCAATGGTTGTAAAATGACACTTGCTTCCATGTATAGCCTTTCTATCCCATAATTTCCTTGTTTGAGATTTGGAATTTTTCGAGATTTTCTACCTTATCACCTTTTTCCAGTTGATCAACTAAAAGTGACATTTTGGGGTGTTTCCAATGCCCAGGTGCGGCTAAAACGCAGTCAACAGTTGTTCTATAGACAAAGACGGTTCTTTTGCTGCAAACCGCATTAAAATCCATCAAGATGTCGAGCAACAGCGGCCAGTTGAAACTGAAACGGTGCACATATTGAGGCATGTCAACACAAAAGGCGCCTTAGCAAGGTACACTCTTTTTGTGTTAACATGCCTCATCTTGTGTGGAATTCTCGATTTCCTCAGTTTAAAGCGCTGATAACTGATAGTCTAGGTTTCAATGGTTGTAAAATGACACTTGCTTCCATGTATAGCCTTTCTATCCCATAATTTCCTTGTTTGAGATTTGGAATTTTTCGAGATTTTCTACCTTATCACCTTTTTCCAGTTGATCAACTAAAAGTGACATTTTGGGGTGTTTCCAATGCCCACGGTGCGGCTAAAACGCAGTCAACAGTTGTTCTATAGACAAAGACGGTTCTTTTGCTGCAAACCGCATTAAAATCCATCAAGATGTCGAGCAACAGCGGCCAGTTGAAACTGAAACGGTGCACATATTGAGGCATGTCAACACAAAAGGCGCCTTAGCAAGGTACACTCTTTTTGTGTTAACATGCCTCATCTTGTGTGGAATTCTCGATTTCCTCAGTTTAAAGCGCTGATAACTGATAGTCTAGGTTTCAATGGTTGTAAAATGACACTTGCTTCCATGTATAGCCTTTCTATCCCATAATTTCCTTGTTTGAGATTTGGAATTTTTCGAGATTTTCTACCTTATCACCTTTTTCCAGTTGATCAACTAAAAGTGACATTTTGGGGTGTTTCCAATGCCCAGGTGCGGCTAAAACGCAGTCAACAGTTGTTCTATAGACAAAGACGGTTCTTTTGCTGCAAACCGCATTAAAATCCATCAAGATGTCGAGCAACAGCGGCCAGTTGAAACTGAAACGGTGCACATATTGAGGCATGTCAACACAAAAGGCGCCTTAGCAAGGTACACTCTTTTTGTGTTAACATGCCTCATCTTGTGTGGAATTCTCGATTTCCTCAGTTTAAAGCGCTGATAACTGATAGTCTAGGTTTCAATGGTTGTAAAATGACACTTGCTTCCATGTATAGCCTTTCTATCCCATAATTTCCTTGTTTGAGATTTGGAATTTTTCGAGATTTTCTACCTTATCACCTTTTTCCAGTTGATCAACTAAAAGTGACATTTTGGGGTGTTTCCAATGCCCAGGTGCGGCTAAAACGCAGTCAACAGTTGTTCTATAGACAAAGACGGTTCTTTTGCTGCAAACCGCATTAAAATCCATCAAGATGTCGAGCAACAGCGGCCAGTTGAAACTGAAACGGTGCACATATTGAGGCATGTCAACACAAAAGGCGCCTTAGCAAGGTACACTCTTTTTGTGTTAACATGCCTCATCTTGTGTGGAATTCTCGATTTCCTCAGTTTAAAGCGCTGATAACTGATAGTCTAGGTTTCAATGGTTGTAAAATGACACTTGCTTCCATGTATAGCCTTTCTATCCCATAATTTCCTTGTTTGAGATTTGGAATTTTTCGAGATTTTCTACCTTATCACCTTTTTCCAGTTGATCAACTAAAAGTGACATTTTGGGGTGTTTCCAATGCCCAGGTGCGGCTAAAACGCAGTCAACAGTTGTTCTATAGACAAAGACGGTTCTTTTGCTGCAAACCGCATTAAAATCCATCAAGATGTCGAGCAACAGCGGCCAGTTGAAACTGAAACGGTGCACATATTGAGGCATGTCAACACAAAAGGCGCCTTAGCAAGGTACACTCTTTTTGTGTTAACATGCCTCATCTTGTGTGGAATTCTCGATTTCCTCAGTTTAAAGCGCTGATAACTGATAGTCTAGGTTTCAATGGTTGTAAAATGACACTTGCTTCCATGTATAGCCTTTCTATCCCATAATTTCCTTGTTTGAGATTTGGAATTTTTCGAGATTTTCTACCTTATCACCTTTTTCCAGTTGATCAACTAAAAGTGACATTTTGGGGTGTTTCCAATGCCCAGGTGCGGCTAAAACGCAGTCAACAGTTGTTCTATAGACAAAGACGGTTCTTTTGCTGCAAACCGCATTAAAATCCATCAAGATGTCGAGCAACAGCGGCCAGTTGAAACTGAAACGGTGCACATATTGAGGCATGTCAACACAAAAGGCGCCTTAGCAAGGTACACTCTTTTTGTGTTAACATGCCTCATCTTGTGTGGAATTCTCGATTTCCTCAGTTTAAAGCGCTGATAACTGATAGTCTAGGTTTCAATGGTTGTAAAATGACACTTGCTTCCATGTATAGCCTTTCTATCCCATAATTTCCTTGTTTGAGATTTGGAATTTTTCGAGATTTTCTACCTTATCACCTTTTTCCAGTTGATCAACTAAAAGTGACATTTTGGGGTGTTTCCAATGCCCAGGTGCGGCTAAAACGCAGTCAACAGTTGTTCTATAGACAAAGACGGTTCTTTTGCTGCAAACCGCATTAAAATCCATCAAGATGTCGAGCAACAGCGGCCAGTTGAAACTGAAACGGTGCACATATTGAGGCATGTCAACACAAAAGGCGCCTTAGCAAGGTACACTCTTTTTGTGTTAACATGCCTCATCTTGTGTGGAATTCTCGATTTCCTCAGTTTAAAGCGCTGATAACTGATAGTCTAGGTTTCAATGGTTGTAAAATGACACTTGCTTCCATGTATAGCCTTTCTATCCCATAATTTCCTTGTTTGAGATTTGGAATTTTTCGAGATTTTCTACCTTATCACCTTTTTCCAGTTGATCAACTAAAAGTGACATTTTGGGGTGTTTCCAATGCCCAGGTGCGGCTAAAACGCAGTCAACAGTTGTTCTATAGACAAAGACGGTTCTTTTGCTGCAAACCGCATTAAAATCCATCAAGATGTCGAGCAACAGCGGCCAGTTGAAACTGAAACGGTGCACATATTGAGGCATGTCAACACAAAAGGCGCCTTAGCAAGGTACACTCTTTTTGTGTTAACATGCCTCATCTTGTGTGGAATTCTCGATTTCCTCAGTTTAAAGCGCTGATAACTGATAGTCTAGGTTTCAATGGTTGTAAAATGACACTTGCTTCCATGTATAGCCTTTCTATCCCATAATTTCCTTGTTTGAGATTTGGAATTTTTCGAGATTTTCTACCTTATCACCTTTTTCCAGTTGATCAACTAAAAGTGACATTTTGGGGTGTTTCCAATGCCCAGGTGCGGCTAAAACGCAGTCAACAGTTGTTCTATAGACAAAGACGGTTCTTTTGCTGCAAACCGCATTAAAATCCATCAAGATGTCGAGCAACAGCGGCCAGTTGAAACTGAAACGGTGCACATATTGAGGCATGTCAACACAAAAGGCGCCTTAGCAAGGTACACTCTTTTTGTGTTAACATGCCTCATCTTGTGTGGAATTCTCGATTTCCTCAGTTTAAAGCGCTGATAACTGATAGTCTAGGTTTCAATGGTTGTAAAATGACACTTGCTTCCATGTATAGCCTTTCTATCCCATAATTTCCTTGTTTGAGATTTGGAATTTTTCGAGATTTTCTACCTTATCACCTTTTTCCAGTTGATCAACTAAAAGTGACATTTTGGGGTGTTTCCAATGCCCAGGTGCGGCTAAAACGCAGTCAACAGTTGTTCTATAGACAAAGACGGTTCTTTTGCTGCAAACCGCATTAAAATCCATCAAGATGTCGAGCAACAGCGGCCAGTTGAAACTGAAACGGTGCACATATTGAGGCATGTCAACACAAAAGGCGCCTTAGCAAGGTACACTCTTTTTGTGTTAACATGCCTCATCTTGTGTGGAATTCTCGATTTCCTCAGTTTAAAGCGCTGATAACTGATAGTCTAGGTTTCAATGGTTGTAAAATGACACTTGCTTCCATGTATAGCCTTTCTATCCCATAATTTCCTTGTTTGAGATTTGGAATTTTTCGAGATTTTCTACCTTATCACCTTTTTCCAGTTGATCAACTAAAAGTGACATTTTGGGGTGTTTCCAATGCCCAGGTGCGGCTAAAACGCAGTCAACAGTTGTTCTATAGACAAAGACGGTTCTTTTGCTGCAAACCGCATTAAAATCCATCAAGATGTCGAGCAACAGCGGCCAGTTGAAACTGAAACGGTGCACATATTGAGGCATGTCAACACAAAAGGCGCCTTAGCAAGGTACACTCTTTTTGTGTTAACATGCCTCATCTTGTGTGGAATTCTCGATTTCCTCAGTTTAAAGCGCTGATAACTGATAGTCTAGGTTTCAATGGTTGTAAAATGACACTTGCTTCCATGTATAGCCTTTCTATCCCATAATTTCCTTGTTTGAGATTTGGAATTTTTCGAGATTTTCTACCTTATCACCTTTTTCCAGTTGATCAACTAAAAGTGACATTTTGGGGTGTTTCCAATGCCCAGGTGCGGCTAAAACGCAGTCAACAGTTGTTCTATAGACAAAGACGGTTCTTTTGCTGCAAACCGCATTAAAATCCATCAAGATGTCGAGCAACAGCGGCCAGTTGAAACTGAAACGGTGCACATATTGAGGCATGTCAACACAAAAGGCGCCTTAGCAAGGTACACTCTTTTTGTGTTAACATGCCTCATCTTGTGTGGAATTCTCGATTTCCTCAGTTTAAAGCGCTGATAACTGATAGTCTAGGTTTCAATGGTTGTAAAATGACACTTGCTTCCATGTATAGCCTTTCTATCCCATAATTTCCTTGTTTGAGATTTGGAATTTTTCGAGATTTTCTACCTTATCACCTTTTTCCAGTTGATCAACTAAAAGTGACATTTTGGGGTGTTTCCAATGCCCAGGTGCGGCTAAAACGCAGTCAACAGTTGTTCTATAGACAAAGACGGTTCTTTTGCTGCAAACCGCATTAAAATCCATCAAGATGTCGAGCAACAGCGGCCAGTTGAAACTGAAACGGTGCACATATTGAGGCATGTCAACACAAAAGGCGCCTTAGCAAGGTACACTCTTTTTGTGTTAACATGCCTCATCTTGTGTGGAATTCTCGATTTCCTCAGTTTAAAGCGCTGATAACTGATAGTCTAGGTTTCAATGGTTGTAAAATGACACTTGCTTCCATGTATAGCCTTTCTATCCCATAATTTCCTTGTTTGAGATTTGGAATTTTTCGAGATTTTCTACCTTATCACCTTTTTCCAGTTGATCAACTAAAAGTGACATTTTGGGGTGTTTCCAATGCCCAGGTGCGGCTAAAACGCAGTCAACAGTTGTTCTATAGACAAAGACGGTTCTTTTGCTGCAAACCGCATTAAAATCCATCAAGATGTCGAGCAACAGCGGCCAGTTGAAACTGAAACGGTGCACATATTGAGGCATGTCAACACAAAAGGCGCCTTAGCAAGGTACACTCTTTTTGTGTTAACATGCCTCATCTTGTGTGGAATTCTCGATTTCCTCAGTTTAAAGCGCTGATAACTGATAGTCTAGGTTTCAATGGTTGTAAAATGACACTTGCTTCCATGTATAGCCTTTCTATCCCATAATTTCCTTGTTTGAGATTTGGAATTTTTCGAGATTTTCTACCTTATCACCTTTTTCCAGTTGATCAACTAAAAGTGACATTTTGGGGTGTTTCCAATGCCCAGGTGCGGCTAAAACGCAGTCAACAGTTGTTCTATAGACAAAGACGGTTCTTTTGCTGCAAACCGCATTAAAATCCATCAAGATGTCGAGCAACAGCGGCCAGTTGAAACTGAAACGGTGCACATATTGAGGCATGTCAACACAAAAGGCGCCTTAGCAAGGTACACTCTTTTTGTGTTAACATGCCTCATCTTGTGTGGAATTCTCGATTTCCTCAGTTTAAAGCGCTGATAACTGATAGTCTAGGTTTCAATGGTTGTAAAATGACACTTGCTTCCATGTATAGCCTTTCTATCCCATAATTTCCTTGTTTGAGATTTGGAATTTTTCGAGATTTTCTACCTTATCACCTTTTTCCAGTTGATCAACTAAAAGTGACATTTTGGGGTGTTTCCAATGCCCAGGTGCGGCTAAAACGCAGTCAACAGTTGTTCTATAGACAAAGACGGTTCTTTTGCTGCAAACCGCATTAAAATCCATCAAGATGTCGAGCAACAGCGGCCAGTTGAAACTGAAACGGTGCACATATTGAGGCATGTCAACACAAAAGGCGCCTTAGCAAGGTACACTCTTTTTGTGTTAACATGCCTCATCTTGTGTGGAATTCTCGATTTCCTCAGTTTAAAGCGCTGATAACTGATAGTCTAGGTTTCAATGGTTGTAAAATGACACTTGCTTCCATGTATAGCCTTTCTATCCCATAATTTCCTTGTTTGAGATTTGGAATTTTTCGAGATTTTCTACCTTATCACCTTTTTCCAGTTGATCAACTAAAAGTGACATTTTGGGGTGTTTCCAATGCCCAGGTGCGGCTAAAACGCAGTCAACAGTTGTTCTATAGACAAAGACGGTTCTTTTGCTGCAAACCGCATTAAAATCCATCAAGATGTCGAGCAACAGCGGCCAGTTGAAACTGAAACGGTGCACATATTGAGGCATGTCAACACAAAAGGCGCCTTAGCAAGGTACACTCTTTTTGTGTTAACATGCCTCATCTTGTGTGGAATTCTCGATTTCCTCAGTTTAAAGCGCTGATAACTGATAGTCTAGGTTTCAATGGTTGTAAAATGACACTTGCTTCCATGTATAGCCTTTCTATCCCATAATTTCCTTGTTTGAGATTTGGAATTTTTCGAGATTTTCTACCTTATCACCTTTTTCCAGTTGATCAACTAAAAGTGACATTTTGGGGTGTTTCCAATGCCCAGGTGCGGCTAAAACGCAGTCAACAGTTGTTCTATAGACAAAGACGGTTCTTTTGCTGCAAACCGCATTAAAATCCATCAAGATGTCGAGCAACAGCGGCCAGTTGAAACTGAAACGGTGCACATATTGAGGCATGTCAACACAAAAGGCGCCTTAGCAAGGTACACTCTTTTTGTGTTAACATGCCTCATCTTGTGTGGAATTCTCGATTTCCTCAGTTTAAAGCGCTGATAACTGATAGTCTAGGTTTCAATGGTTGTAAAATGACACTTGCTTCCATGTATAGCCTTTCTATCCCATAATTTCCTTGTTTGAGATTTGGAATTTTTCGAGATTTTCTACCTTATCACCTTTTTCCAGTTGATCAACTAAAAGTGACATTTTGGGGTGTTTCCAATGCCCACGTGCGGCTAAAACGCAGTCAACAGTTGTTCTATAGACAAAGACGGTTCTTTTGCTGCAAACCGCATTAAAATCCATCAAGATGTCGAGCAACAGCGGCCAGTTGAAACTGAAACGGTGCACATATTGAGGCATGTCAACACAAAAGGCGCCTTAGCAAGGTACACTCTTTTTGTGTTAACATGCCTCATCTTGTGTGGAATTCTCGATTTCCTCAGTTTAAAGCGCTGATAACTGATAGTCTAGGTTTCAATGGTTGTAAAATGACACTTGCTTCCATGTATAGCCTTTCTATCCCATAATTTCCTTGTTTGAGATTTGGAATTTTTCGAGATTTTCTACCTTATCACCTTTTTCCAGTTGATCAACTAAAAGTGACATTTTGGGGTGTTTCCAATGCCCAGGTGCGGCTAAAACGCAGTCAACAGTTGTTCTATAGACAAAGACGGTTCTTTTGCTGCAAACCGCATTAAAATCCATCAAGATGTCGAGCAACAGCGGCCAGTTGAAACTGAAACGGTGCACATATTGAGGCATGTCAACACAAAAGGCGCCTTAGCAAGGTACACTCTTTTTGTGTTAACATGCCTCATCTTGTGTGGAATTCTCGATTTCCTCAGTTTAAAGCGCTGATAACTGATAGTCTAGGTTTCAATGGTTGTAAAATGACACTTGCTTCCATGTATAGCCTTTCTATCCCATAATTTCCTTGTTTGAGATTTGGAATTTTTCGAGATTTTCTACCTTATCACCTTTTTCCAGTTGATCAACTAAAAGTGACATTTTGGGGTGTTTCCAATGCCCAGGTGCGGCTAAAACGCAGTCAACAGTTGTTCTATAGACAAAGACGGTTCTTTTGCTGCAAACCGCATTAAAATCCATCAAGATGTCGAGCAACAGCGGCCAGTTGAAACTGAAACGGTGCACATATTGAGGCATGTCAACACAAAAGGCGCCTTAGCAAGGTACACTCTTTTTGTGTTAACATGCCTCATCTTGTGTGGAATTCTCGATTTCCTCAGTTTAAAGCGCTGATAACTGATAGTCTAGGTTTCAATGGTTGTAAAATGACACTTGCTTCCATGTATAGCCTTTCTATCCCATAATTTCCTTGTTTGAGATTTGGAATTTTTCGAGATTTTCTACCTTATCACCTTTTTCCAGTTGATCAACTAAAAGTGACATTTTGGGGTGTTTCCAATGCCCACGTGCGGCTAAAACGCAGTCAACAGTTGTTCTATAGACAAAGACGGTTCTTTTGCTGCAAACCGCATTAAAATCCATCAAGATGTCGAGCAACAGCGGCCAGTTGAAACTGAAACGGTGCACATATTGAGGCATGTCAACACAAAAGGCGCCTTAGCAAGGTACACTCTTTTTGTGTTAACATGCCTCATCTTGTGTGGAATTCTCGATTTCCTCAGTTTAAAGCGCTGATAACTGATAGTCTAGGTTCAATGGTTGTAAAATGACACTTGCTTCCATGTATAGCCTTTCTATCCCATAATTTCCTTGTTTGAGATTTGGAATTTTTCGAGATTTTCTACCTTATCACCTTTTTCCAGTTGATCAACTAAAAGTGACATTTTGGGGTGTTTCCAATGCCCAGGTGCGGCTAAAACGCAGTCAACAGTTGT